>LPNX010917502.1:308507-316208 GCA_001517045.1 Pseudotsuga menziesii
CCTCATCATCATCAAAGTCATCATCCTCATCATCATCATTGTCATCATCCTCCTCATCATCATCATCGGTGTTCATCATCATCATTCCATTGCAAATGCTTGAAAATAAAATCAAAGCAAAGTTTCAACTAAACCTATCATCATCTTCATCATTGTTCCTCATCATTGTCGTCATCGTCATCATCCTCGTCCTCATCCTCATCATCATCATCATCACCATCATTGTTCATCATCATTGCCATCGTCATCATCATCCTCATCCTCATCATCATCATCATAGTCATCATCCTCATCATCGTTGTTGAAATCATCCTTATCATCATCATCATCATCACCACCATAATTGTTCATCCTCATAGTCATATTCATAGTCGTCATCATCCTCATCATCATCATTATCTTCGTCATCAACATCATCATCGCAATCATCATCGCAATCATCATCATAATCATCATAATCACTGTCATCATAGTAATAGTCATTGTGATCATCCTCCTCATCATCGTAATCATCATCATCATCATCACAATCATCATCATCATCGTCATCATACTCATAGTCATCATGATCCTCATCCTCTTCGTCATCACCATCATTGTTCTTCATCATCATCATCATCATTATCAGCATCCTCCTCCTCATCATCATAGTCATCATCCTCATCATCATCATTGTCATCATCCTGCTCATCATCATCATAGTCATCATCCTCATCATCATTATCATCCTCATTTGATTATCATTGTCATCATCCTCCTCCTCCTCATCATCATTCCATTGCAAATGCTTGAAAATAAAATCAAAACAAAGTGTTTACTTAATAAATGCACGCACACGTCCCTAACACGCATGCACAAAGTAGCGCAAGCGCGCTTTTTGTGGTGTTTTTGTGTGTGCGTACCCATAGAGCACGATCGCGCTTCTAGTGCATGTGCATTATGTTTTAAACTACGCATGCGCGTGATTTAATTTAGAATTTTGGCGGCACCTTTTCTCCAACCAACGTGGTGGATGACTTGGCTGCTTTGGTTTTAGGTTCGGGTTGCCCAACCAAGTGGTTTGGATTGTCTTATGACATAACAAACTTGTTTTGTACCACTTCTCATATTTTGTGCATGATTTTCCGTATGCCGCGCTTGTCCACTATTAATGAAATTCACACGCTTGTGTAACTCTGTCTGTAGATTCTGAATATGTAATTTTTATTTAAATCTATTATCTTTTTCTATTTTTTATTTAATTTTAAGTGGACTAACGTCAATCTAACACAAAAGGTAGGATATTTGCTTTGGCTATAACTTTTGATTCCCTCACCTATTTAAATAACGGAAAAGGACCTGCACAAGAAGACACAAAGACCTACATCCTAAAAAAAAAAATTATCACGTATTAACTATGTTAAGACCAAGATGTGGTGGATCAACGCTCGACCTTGTCATTTTAGGGCATCACTGACTTCCTTAATTTGAAAACTAAAAAATATAGCATAAATAAATATGGAAAAATAACGCTGCACTAGACAAACATGTTATCTACAACTCTGTATAATTGTTTTCACAAAATTTCAGCATTTGCATACCAAACGAGTGGACCAATGCAAACATATTCATTATTTTTTGGGAAAAATATAACATACCAACCTTAGAAGAACCTCATTTTTGGGGATTTACGCTTAGTTTCCATAAATAAAGTTATATATTCTGGAAGGTTTAATCTGATTGTCCACGTTTCATATTCTTACACCAAATTCCAAAAAGTTCTGTAGGTACCTCTAATATTTCTTTTTGACGTTCAGATTTCTATTTTTCCAGAAGTCTATTGCAACGAACGCGTCATAAGTGACCAGCATTAGCTTGCACTAGCCCTTAATCTTCACTAGGGAATCGGAAAAGATGTAAATGGTTTTGGGTACATGGTTTTGGTATCAAGTGGTTTCTTGCTAGTTGTATTTGCATGTAATGAACCATATTTATAGGGTTGTAATTCTCCATTGTAAGTGGCTTGGAAGGTCCATGAATGAAGATCCAGTGGTTTCTTGCAGTTGTATTTGCATGTAATGAACCATATTTATAGGGTTGTAGTTCTCCATTGTAAGTGGCTTGGAAGGTCCATGAATGAAGATCTCCATTGGCTGGTTTTTCGTCTCATGAGGTTTTTCAATGTAAATTTATGTGTCTAATGTGTGGTTGTTTGTGCATATTATGCCAATAGGCATTTAGATATTATCTCATATTTTCGACTTATTACGCTGATAAGCATTTAAATATTATCTCACATTTTGGACTTGCTTGAGGGGATCAACAAAATTAACCCAAGTGTACAATAGGGATTCATTTCATGGTCGTAGTATATTGTTATGCTTAAGATTTAAATAAGCTTCACTCAAAGGGTGGTTGAAGAAATGGGTAACAATTTTTTTTTGTTTTTTCATATCAGTTTTTGTTTTTTTTGTTTATTAAATAGTATTTGTTTTGTGCTTATATTAACTCCAACAATCTCGTATGAAAAATAAATATAAAATTATATATTTTAGTCTTTGTTTGTCATGTATATTCACAAAACTAAGTAGTTGGTTGCACCACGGCCACATACTTGTGGTTGTGCTCGTTATTTTTTCACATATTATTGTAATAATGCTCCTTTTTAATCCTAACAGCGTTTTTAATCCTAATAGGTATCAAAACCAGATTGACCTGGGTGTTGGGCATTTTATTTTTGAGATGTGACTACCTGCAAGGTGTGAATATGGTCATATCTATTGTTTGGACATTTGCATTGTTTAGACGCAAGGAGAAAGACTTGATCTGTGTTTATATTGTTGATGCGGTTGTGCTTGTCAATGTTGAAGGTTGGAGGCTGCAGGTTGCAAAGTTGCTTGATGGTGCACTTTAGCCACATGAAATAAACCCAATGAAGGTGCCCTGAGATCGCTGCACACACAACCGCTGCCGTGACTGTTGATGATCTGTGTGCAGATCAGTTTGAAGGAGAGATAGGGTTTCAAGATATACTCCAAAGGGAGACGCTGGCTGCTAAACCAGATTCACTATTGAAGAAAATATAGTTGTTGCGCTAAAAAGCTATGAAGTCCGTAGTATTAAGATCCCGTGTAGGAAGTAAAGTTGTGCGCACTCCATAGAAAGGAAAGTGTAAGAAAAGTTGGTCGGTGAGCATCCGAAAATGGTATAATCTAGAAACCTCGTTTATGGAAGTGAAAAGCCATAACCAAGTTAACAGAGATCGTTGGTTGTAAGGGAATGTAGTTGCCAAAGGTAATGACTAAATTTTTCTTTTAAAGGGGTTTTCTATATCCACGTCATGGGACACAGGAAAATCATTTTAAAGGAGATAAGGTATTTAAGAATTCTTTTTATGAAAATTTATTGCTAAAGTCAAAAAGCTCTTTTTCATGTGGCCTTTAATAAGGCCCACTCATAGCGTTTTAAAGTGAATCCATCACATATGTGGAAGATTGATATGAGAGGCATTAGCTCAATGGATGTCAAATGCTTACGGTATTCGATAACTAATGATGGTAAAAATTGTGACTAGCTAGAGTCAATTATAAAGAGTATCGAAAGTCAAAAGGATACTTATTGATAGATTTGGTAATAGAGGGTTTGCTTAATTTAATTTACTTGCTTGTGTTTTGTAAATTGTTGTAAAGCATTGAAAGTGTTTGTATTTATGTTAAAATTATTGAGCATGTGTTATAAAGGGTGTATTATTGGTTGTACTTCATATCCTAGAGTTTTTGGTTTCCATGTGTTGAGTAGGTGTATCTCTCTTATGCTTAAAAGAGGATGTGGCATTGGGTAGGTACGAGGGTGGAAGGTGTACTCGTAGCCTAACTTGATACGGAATCAGAGAGCTTGTTGAGTCTTGGATTAAGGTGGAGAATGTGAGATGGAGTAATCTCATTGTGTTGGGACCAAGTTCTCCTCAAGGAAGAGTTTAATTTATTGATGAACCACATAATTAAAAAGGATTTCTAGAGAACTCAAGGTTACATGAGGACCCATGTATTTCGGTAGATGGATTCCCTATTTGTATGGACATCAATGATGAATTGTTTACACGTACAAAAGAATTTTAGAAGTGCAGCACATGAAAGGAAAGCCAAAACTATAGCAACAATTAAAGAAAAAAATGGGGATGACAATGTGTAATTTACATGTAAATAGGATTCCTGAGTACCCTAGTTGTTTTTTGGGGGATTAGATCTGAAGCAATTCCCCAAGCCAAGTTTAAAGGGGGATTATTAGGGTTAACCTTGACTAGGGAATCAACAAGGATGTAAATGGTTTCAGGAACATGGTAGTGTCATGGAAGGTGAGCTTAGCTAACTCACTTGGCTTGGATGTTCGGTTTTGATTGTAAGTTTCCTTGAATGCGAGCTTAGCTAACTCACTTGTCCTGGATGTTCGGTTTTGACCATGATCTTCATTGGTTGGTTTTTCTAGGCATGGGGTTTTCGAGGGTAAATTTATGTGTAGAGTGTGTGGTTGGTTGGGCTTATTATTTTCTCACATATTATTGTATTAATGCTCATTTTTAATCCGAACATGTTGTTCTAAATTAAAATTAAACAATTACAAAAGATATATATTACTTTGCATGTGATAATTGTAGTTGATGCATGGATAACATGAAATTATTATGTGTCAATTTGTACTTTGAGATATTAACTTTGTATACAAGTATAAACTAGCCATACAATGAAAACTATAAATTAATGATATTGTTTCTATATAAAGGAGATTTGTATCATCTAATTTCCTTGTGATATTTTGGTTAATTTTATGTATGTGCATATTTATGAATGTTACACTTTTTTAGCTAGAATTTATCTATTTTGCATGTATACAATATTCAAGTTATTTGCTTATGTTCTAAATTTAGCTTTTGATTATGTTTTCTTAAAGGTGACAAAGGTTTTTTTTCCATGAAAAACACAACCTTTTATTTACTTCATAGTAAACCAAAACACTTTCTTAGATGCACTTGGAACTAACCAAAACAGTTTTATGTTCTAAAATTAGCTTTTGATTATGTTTTTTTTTAAAGTGACAAAGGTTTCTTTTTCCATGAAAAAAATAACCTTTTTATTTACTTCATAGTAAACCAAAACACATTTTTTAGATGCACTTGGAACTAACCAAAACAGTTTTTAACACTGTTATATTTTGCAATCTTGGCCATTGGTAATACTTAAAAAAATACTCTATAACCCCTTCTTTTCCATTTTTTTTTAATTTTTGAAAACACGAAGTTCATTTTTTATTAGGTTGATTGCACAAAGTTGAGGGACTTTTTAGATGCAATGGTAGAGTGAAATCAATCACTCTTATCCATAAAATATAAATCATCTCAAGCAATCCCAATCCTGCCAAGCCTAGTCCCAAGACTTCCAACATACATGCCAATTAGGAGAATTAAAATCAACGAGCTCCACTTGTGGTGAACAAAAACGCACTCCCTTTTTAACTAATAAGCTAGGGCGAACACGTTTTGGGTGAGCAAAAGCCAACAAACTCCACCAGTCATTTTACTTACAATATGGGCTGGAAAGAGTTCGGAGGGAGCAATATAAGCTAGAGCAAACAAGTTTTGGGTGAGCAAAGGCCAACAAACTCCACCTTAAAATCAATCTCTACCTTGTCAAGTATTTTCTTGAAATCCTTTCATGCTAATTTCCCTATATTCAATAATTTCTGTAAACTAATTTAAATTTAAACTACTGTGAGGTATAGTACCTACTTAAATAATGAAATGTGATGTCATGTTTTGGTAAATCAACAGACTGAAACAGAAATTTTTGTGGGCTGAATGGGAATCATTATTCTACATTATCTTGATATCGACCATTTGAAAATGAAACACTGTGAATGGAATCGACACTGTGAATGGAACCAAGGTTAGTTGCGGTAAAGTTCCACGGAACCAACGGAACATGGGATGAATCGAGGAGGCCATTAGATTTCAACTAAACCAGAAGTTTGAAACTCATAGATTACCAATAAACATGATTGACTCAAGATCTATAAGATTTGAATTAGTGGATCATTTGAAAATGAAACACTGTGAATGGAATCGACACTGTGAATGGAACCAAGGTTAGTTGCGGTAAAGTTCCACGGAACCAACGGAACATGGGATGAATCGAGGAGGCCATTAGATTTCAACTAAACCAGAAGTTTGAAACTCATAGATTACCAATAAACATGATTGACTCAAGATCTATAAGATTTGAATTAGTGGATCATTTGAAAATGAAACACTGTGAATGGAATCGACACTGTGAATGGAACCAAGGTTAGTTGCGGTAAAGTTCCACGGAACCAACGGAACATGGGATGAATCGAGGAGGCCATTAGATTTCAACTAAACCAGAAGTTTGAAACTCATAGATTACCAATAAACATGATTGACTCAAGATCTATAAGATTTGAATTAGTGGATCATTTGAAAATGAAACACTGTGAATGGAATCGACACTGTGAATGGAACCAAGGTTAGTTGCGGTAAAGTTCCACGGAACCAACGGAACATGGGATGAATCGAGGAGGCCATTAGATTTCAACTAAACCAGAAGTTTGAAACTCATAGATTACCAATAAACATGATTGACTCAAGATCTATAAGATTTGAATTAGTGGATCATTTGAAAATGAAACACTGTGAATGGAATCGACACTGTGAATGGAACCAAGGTTAGTTGCGGTAAAGTTCCACGGAACCAACGGAACATGGGATGAATCGAGGAGGCCATTAGATTTCAACTAAACCAGAAGTTTGAAACTCATAGATTACCAATAAACATGATTGACTCAAGATCTATAAGATTTGAATTAGTGGATTATTAATAAATGAATGAACATGGGCTAAATCGAGGAGGCCATTAGATTTCAACTTAACCAGAAGTTTGAAACTCATAGATTACCAATAAACATGATTGACTCAAGATCTATAAGATTTGAATTAGTGGATTATTAATAAATGGTGCTGAAATCAGTATAATTTGAGTGATTCTAATTATTAAGAATATGTATTTCTTTTTAAAAAGTTATAGGTTAAAATTCAGAGGAAATAGGGTAAAAAATCCAGTATGAATAAAATATCGAAGTAGACTTCTTATATATAATATTTTTAATTAAATATATAACTAAAACATTATTATTTTTTAAACATGTTTTTTATAACCAAAATTATTCTTTAAAAAACAAAAAGATAATGCTGGTAGTATAAGAGAAAAAACTATTAGTTATTATTTTAAGAAGTAAATAATATTTACCTCTATTTTTATTGGAATTAGTTAATTAATGTTTAAGTTGTGTTAGGGTTAACTTCTACTCCCCAATGATAAATGATGTAAGTGGTTTTAGGCATATGGTTTTGGTAACAAATAAATGAAGGTGTTTTACATGTATAACTTTGCTGTAAATGAAGGTTCAAAACAGGCAGGGATAGGGTTGTTCATTGGCAAGTTGTGACAAGGCTCCAGGGGTAGGCAATCCCTGGGATAGAGGCTCACCCCAGTAAGCTTAAAAACGTCTCTACACTTATTAAATCACAAGTTACTAGTATATCTGAGAGCTGTTTAATATAGCCTTAAAAGATTTCTATTACCATGGCCCAAAAAAAACTTAACTACAAATGATAATTATAAAAAATAAACTGCAAAAGCCCAAAACTTGAAG
>LPNX010917502.1:316497-392355 GCA_001517045.1 Pseudotsuga menziesii
AAATAGCATATTTTCCTCTTTAGTATTTGTGAAACTTCATGAATGTTAAAATATTCATGTTATGAATGTTAAAATCTTTATGTTAGCGAAATGATCAATTGAAAATCCTTGCTACTAAAAAATTGCTTAGTTTATTGTCATTAACTTGTAAAAGCATGTGGCTTGTTTATATGTGAAAAAAAAATTTAATTATTTTTTCAAAGTTAATAGAGATTATAAAAAAAATATTCTTAAGCAAAATATATATAATGAAATAAAATTGCATAAATTCAAATTATTTATTTAAACTGATAACATTATAATTAAATAATATTGTTACAATATAAATATAAATACATTAATAATAACTATATATTATATTTAAAAAAATCAAATACACATTGGGCTATGATAATTAAATAATAATAATTATATACTATATTTTAAAAAATCAAATAAAAATAATATTTTCTCAGTTAAAATATAATGATTCTAAACTATATTTTATAATTTTTAGTAAGGAATTTTTTCTTTCTTTTATATTTATTTTTAGGAATACAAAAAATTTAGAAAGAACATTAAGTTTCAATCATTTATAGAAATATTCAAGATTTTAAAAAAACATATAAATAAGAATTATTATCACATATAATTTTCTCTAATCAAGATTTATAATAAAAATATTATTAATTTTTTATTTTTTATTTTTCATACATATAATATTATAGGTCATTATATTGGTAGATAGATGTTTATATATTAGAACTTGGGATGGACTAAAACCTATGTTCTTTTAGATTATAAGAAGATTACACAATCCAAAATGATTTTATTACATTATTTTCAAATTCGAAATAAACAATTATAAAAAGATATAAAAAATAATTGGTAGTTGATGTAATGCATGAATAACTTCAACTACATGTATAACTCTTAACCTATAAGCAATTAAAGGACAAACCAGTTTAAATAAAATAATTTAGGTGATAATAAATAGGTAAGACATAAACAAATAACTTATTCCTGCAACTTAACTTGTCACCTGTAAACTTCACCAACAGCTTTACACCAATCACAATTTTTTTTAGTTATATGAGAAATCCACAACTAGCCTATGCCACCCCAACACACTGGCTGCTGCCTTTTTGCACCAAGAGGTTTGAACAGCCTCTATACCTTAAGGAAACATAGAGTGACCAATATACCAACCCCCTTCACCAACCACATATTAAGTAACTGAAATAGTTATATTTATTAACATATTTATATTTATTGTTTTTATAAATATTATAGATAATATCTTTTATCATATTTGGTTTGGTTGTAAATGCAACTTATTACTATCCATGTTAGTCGAAATCCATATCATATTTATATGTATTTCAGAACGAAATCCATATCATATTTATATGTATTTCAGAAGTTGTGAGCGCCCATGATTGACTTGTGCTCTATTGTTCACTCGTATTAATTTCTTATATTTAAAGACGCTTGAGCAACCATCATGGGCGTGCTCCATTGAACTTCCATTTTAGTTTCTTCATACATGAAATTTACAGAACATGAATAGAACACAACGAACTGCAATAATCTTGATTTCCCAATATAATGGCCGGTCCTCAAAACATTCCAAAATCATCGTTGTTTTCCTCTCCTTTGGATAACCCATTAACCCAAGTCGGTTTACTCTTTTCCTTACAATGGTATCCACTACCCTACGTACTCTGGACCTAATTGCTGGAGAGTTGATGCTTTTGTTAACGGGAGAAACTTGCGCAGAATTGGCATTGCTGGGGATCGGTTTTGCAGAGTTAATAGGCTGGCACTGTAATGGGTTTAGGCAGGACATCATTGAGCATTTAAGTTGTGGAATGTGCATGCCCTTGGACTTACTGTGCTGGAGTGTTTTCGGTGTTTCTGAAGGGATATTTGTACAATGCTTAAGCGAGAGCCTGGTAGAGAGATCAAAGTCTGTAAGCATTATGTGGCCACTGGCTTGTACGAGAATGTTCTCGGGTTTGAGGTCTCTGTAGGCTATGCCCTGCCTGTGTAGGTGCTCCAATGCCATCACAATCTCCGCTGAATAAAACCTGGGGAAGCACAGCAAATCAAGTCTTCGATGATTGAAAACTTCTCTACATTTTGTGATACTTCACATTAAATGTATATATCACAGAGATTTTAAACTTCAAAGGATGTTCAATTATTTGGAAATATGAATTCAATATTCCAAAAGACCAAAGGAAAATTATTTTACTCTTCCTTCTTTTATAGACTTATTCTTTTTCGTTCTTAGGGTTGTACTTATTGGATTGGAAAGGAATGGAGTGAGTTAAACTCTAGGTCATTTGCATAATTATTTTATCATTTTTTTCTTAGAGTTGTACTTATTGGATTGGAAATGAATGGAGTGAGTTAAACATTAGATTCGTTTGATTTTAGTTGGTGAAATTTGATGGAATTTGGAGAAAAAATTTTAGCTGAAATTGAGATTTTAGTTGTTGAAATTGTAATTTTGGTTGTAAAAATGGATTTGAAGCCCTTTTTATAACTCCTAATACACTCCAATTATGCAATTATAACAATTCTTACTTGATTTTATTATACAAATAATCTAAAATTGAATTTACTCTGAAATGAATGGCCAGCGTCAATTCACCCAGGTTTGAATAAGTAACAAAACGAGTGCCTTCAATCTATTCCCCAGGCAAAAATTTACCTTAAGTTTTTTAATAATATATTTGCTTTCTATACTATATAAATTTGTATATACTTTTTATAAATAATGTTAATATGATTCTAATAGATATAGATAAAAAAATAGAATTTTTAATAAAAATTAAAAATTAATTTTAATTTCTCATTTTTCAACTAATTTTAAATTATATTAAAAATTTAAATAATAATATAATACTAGCATCAACCATATTAATTTTATTAATTTGTTTGATTTCTTAAATAAAGATAAATTTAGTCATATTATAGAAAAAAACATTAATATAAAAATATGTACATTAATATGATTGTTTCTATATATTTCAAAAATAATAATATATTAATATTCTACAATTAATTATTATAATCCATTATAATATAATAATTAATTAATATTTTAATTAATTATAATTATATATGTTAGAATTTTGTGGTGGACTATCATCTATGCTTTTTCATTTATAAACTAGAATGAGAAAACTTTAGTGTGAAGATTGATTTTAATTAAAAAATTCATAATTAACAATTATAGAAAAACTAAAAAAATAGCTCATAGAATCATTTTGTGGTAGTTGGAAAAAAAAAATAAGAAATAAAAAGTAGCTCATTTGATAACTGAATTTAGTGGCAATCCACATCTACCATGTGGAAGTGGAGCTAATGTGCATAAGGTTTAGTGAAACTACATTTTACAGATGAGATTTGAAGTAATATGCACTTCCTGTGACATTTGAACTCCTAATAAACTTCTTAGAACTCCTAATAAATTCTTGTGAACTCATGTAATAACTAAACTTAATGGCATGGTCATATATATATATATGAGCTTATGAGAAAAACATTCAACCCATCTGAACCCACTTATTGTTAAAGGCCAATCAAGGTTGAATTATCTAAGCTAAATGAAAGCTTTGTTGAAAATGTTATTTTTATTTTTCAAATTATATTTTTAATTGTATAAATAGATTCAGATCTTTCAAACAAAAAAATTATGACTTATATCTACACTTTTCATAATTTCAGCTTTTTAACTGTAAACAATTATAAATAAAATTCAAACTTTTAACTTGACCAACCTTTGGGTGCTAACATATAAAAGGAAACTACCAAAGCCTGCCCCAGAGCAATGATTGCTGCCACTGACTTGTTGCTGGCAGTTGGATATCAAGGTGCTAAGATCTAACTACTAACAATAAGCCTAAGGCAACAATCATTGCTCTGCCATAAGCTAATAAATAGTGGCAAAAAGAAACAGCCCAAATTGTACTCTAAGATCCCTAAGCAATCACTTAGTGGAAAAGTAAGTATTCAAGCCATGATAACCCATAGCTGTCGACTTGGAAACAGCCATCCTTGGCAGAAAGTATAAAGCTCACTGGCCTAGGGCCATGGCACCGAAATAGCATCGCCAACCAAGGGTTAGTAAGAGACGTTCTGTAAATCGGGGAAGGGAAAACACCTTCAGATATCAAGAGATTCTATTTTATTTCAACTTCAAGGTTCCATTTGCATTGACACACTATAGAATAGTTTGCCATATATCTCAACCCCGATCTATTGTTAAAAACTGTTTTGATAATAAAATACTCAACTATTAAGCATTCAAGATCTTAAAAATCTGCGTCTACAGAGATTATTCTTTGCACCAGCATACATGTAGTTCGTTATTTCACAGAGAGAGGTCTCGGCCTCAAAATAGGAAATACCCTTTCTTAACCCTGTCAGCCATGGCATTCTGATCATATACAGAGAAATGAAATTACTGACATTCATGTTAAAAGTCATTCATTCCTATGATCAACAGAGTAGAAAACAATACAAATTTATTAAAAATTCATTCATTCATATGATCAACAGAGTAGAAACCCATACAAATTTATTAAAAGAGTAGAAAACAATACAAATTTATTAAAAAGTCATTCATTCATATGATCAACAGAGCAGAAAACAATTCAAATTTATTAAAAGCCATTCCTTCATATGATCAACAGAGTAGAAAACAATACAAATTTATTAAAAAGTCATTCATTCATATGATCAACAGAGTAGAAAACAATACAAATTTCCTACCTGATAACGGACTCTGAAAATGCTTTTTCAGGCTGTTCATGCCTTAAATTATTTAGGTCACCCCCTGGGTAGTATTCTCCTACGAAGGCAACAATATTTTCTGGCTCCAGTCGACCAAGAAATGGCGGCAGAAATGGGTGTGGCAACGAAGAAGAAGACAGAATGTCTAACTCCGCCTCTGTCCTCTTGAACCCGCCCTAATTTTCCACCATTGCAGATTTGCTTATCACCTTGAGTGCTAAAGGTCCTCTGTCATGCTTCTCATCAATAACCAGAAACACAGTTCCCATGGCCCCCCGTCCTAAGACTTTCACTGCCTTTAATTCTTCCAAACGTATAATGTCTTCCAGACAGCAATATCCCTCGACCACTCAACGCTTCAGCTCCTCTGTTGGATTTTAAGACCAAGTTTCTTACTGTCCACAAAATGACCTAATACAAAATTATGGGACAAAATGTGAGGAGGATTCTGCAAATCCTCAGATTTGGGATAGTGGCCACTAGGATATTATTTAAGCAAGAAGTGTATATATATAAAAAAGTGCAGAGCATTAACAACCTCAGACAAAGACCTCGTAAAAACCACCTTAGATATTCCTTACGCAATAGTAGTAGCTGGTACTATGCATAATAATAATAATAAAATTTAACAGTGAAAAGTACTGATCTCTCGTGCACTCAAAGAAATCTTTGTGGGCTGAATGTGAATCATTATTCTACATTATTTTGATATAGGCCATTTGAAAATCAAACACTGTGAATGGAACCGGAATTATTTGAGGTAAAGTTCCACGAAACCGACGGAACATAGTATGAATCAAGGCGGCCATTAGATTTCAACTGAACCAGAAGTTTGAAACTCATAGATTACCAATAATCATGATTGACTCAAGATTTATAAGATTTAAATTAGTAGATTACTAATAAATGGTGCTGAAACCATTATACTTTGAGTGACTTTAATTATTAAGAATATGTATTTTTTTTAAATGTTATAGGTTTAAATTCAGAAGAAATAGGGTATGTATATTTTAATAGACTTTAACAAATATATAGTATAGCTATGTAAAGCTGTGTCTTGTCCCACAAACAAGGTGTTTCATATGTATAACTTAGTTGTACTTGTAGATCGAAGTTCAAAACTACAGGGATAGGGTTGTTTATTAGCGGTTGTGACAAGGCTCCAAGTTTAGGTAACCCCTGGAAAAGAGGCTCACCCAAATGGGCTTAGCTTAGATAGATAACTCCTGGAAAGCTCACCCAGATGGGCTTAGAGACCCCTCCACCCCTGTTAAGTCACAAGTTACTAGTATATCTAACTTGAAAACTGTCTAATATACTCTTCAAAGACTGCTATTTCCATGAAAAAAAAAACTTGACTACAAATAATAATAATAACGACAAAAGAAAATAAACTGCAAAAGCCCAAAACTGTGTAGTCGTTGTCGCTACCGATCTGAATCAATATAACTTTCCAAAAAACAGGACGATATTGACAGCCGTGAGTTCTGTTAATATTGTCGTCACACTGAGGAAAATTTTATTAAAAAGTTTTCTTACCCCACCCTAGATTTCACAATCTATTCAAGTAGTTTTTCTGGCATTACTAGCAGTACCTAATCCATGAGAATGTAATAGTATTTAAAATATACGTTCAATTATAATGGTGTTCCAGCATATAGGAATGCACGTTGGTTGGATCTTAATGATTTGTTAGAGAGAATACACGTCTGGTTGGATGATCTTTATGATTAGATGATGTTGGTTTGGAAATCTTTTGAGCTTGAGTGATTCAAACAGTTCAAAATAATTATAAAAGACAAGTAAATAAAATATTTTGACAAATTTCAAAGTATGGTTCGAGTTACACAATATTCTTTTGTAATAGAAGACTGGATTACCCAACATTCAGGGGAGTAATTTAGAGCTGTTGCAGGCATTAAATTTTTTAGAAATTTACAATGCATTTAAAGTTTGAGAGTGGAAAACATGACTTTTGTTGAACTATCTTAACGTTGGATATATCCAGAGTAAGAAAAGGAGTCTATGGTAGTGTATAATCATATCCTATGGGATGACAGAAACAATCAAGGGTTTAAGATTCGATATAGGTATTTTGCATAAGTGAAAGCCATGTTTCAAAATAAATTCTTTCTTTACACACTATTAGTTGGTGTTATTTTAATAACTTTAAGGTTAAATTAGCTTATATAAACATAAACAGTTTATAAGAATTATCATTTATCATTTAAATTAATGAATTTAAAATTAATAAACTTTTAATCTATATTAAAAAAAAATTGCTACTCCAGATTAATAATAATATATGGGCTAGGTAGATAGGTGTATATTTAGCACCTTAATAATATGATATTATCTAATATTCATGTTGTTATTATATTGGGAGAGGCATAGGTTAAATGTCATTGAGATAGAGAATATGTCAAAGCTTCATTGTGTTTGACCAGGTTGGCCATGGTTCATTGTGAAAGTTAAAACCTTGGCTAGTGATAGTTGACTATGGTTTGACAATGGGTTATGAAGGTTGACTATGTTTACTATTATTGACTAACTTTAACCATAGTTATCTATGATTAACTATTGTTTGACCATGGTTGACTTTAGTGAACCATGGTTGACTATGGTTGACATATGTTAGCTATATAGTTTCATTTGGTTAAGTAAGGTTGACCACATGTTTTACATTGTTTAAATAGGGTTGACCCTAGTTTGAAAATGGTTCAGGATGGTCCATGTTTCAATGTGCTTGACCATGGTTGTAAATGGTTAAATATGGTATGGTAGACAATGCTTCCAAGAAGTTATTATTGTTTTTAAGGGATTACTATGTTTTACTATAATTGGACTATAGTTAAATAATATTAATCATTGTTGATCAAATTGAATATTGTTGGATTTTTGGTTAATTATGGATTATTTTGTTGACCATGGTTGGTCATGTTTGATTATGGCTCACTATGTTTGACCTTGCTAACTACATTTGACCATATATAACCATAGTTGAGTATGGTAAACCATGATAAACTTATATGTGCCACAATGATTATGTCACATATAAACAATCATTAACGTTGTGTCTCGTTATAATGTTATTAAATGGTTATGTCACATGATGACGTTACTCAATGGTTATGGCAAAATACCATGTTCATAAATGGTAATGCAACATTGCAATATTCATTCATAAATGATTATGTTTCATTGTTAAGTACAACTATTATGTGTTTATTTTACTCATATTTAATAAGCTAAGCTAACATTTCAATGAATTATAATTACCCACATACAAAGATGAAGGATGATGTCTATTATTTGACTATTGTTTTCATGTTTTGACTTTAGTGAACCATATTTGATATTGGTTAACTATGGTTGACTATAATTGGCATTAATTAACAAAGCTTTTAACCATGCTTGACTATCATTGAAAATAGTTGATGATGTGTGTCAAATAATTCATAATGATATTTTTCCCATAATTAACCATGGATCACTATTATTCCACAATGGTATATTTTTTTTTAACCATGGTTGACTTTGGTTGACCATGGTCCATCATGACAACCTTTTACAAATTAAAGTTAAAGATTTATTGAATTAGTTTGAGAAACTTATACCATGGTTAATGATAGCTAACGATGACCATGGGCTATGAAAGTTGACTATGTTTATTGTGGTTGACTAAGTTTAACCATAATTGACAATTGTTGAACATGGTTTGTTTTAATGATCTATGATTTCCCTTATTTAACTTTGTTTAACTATGGTTGAATTTAATAAATCATTATTAACTATAAATAATGTAACAATAAAAAATAAAAAAAATCATTACATTTCATCTAGTCATGATGTGCTTTTATAGAGAACTATTGATTTACATTTAAAATTATAGTTTTCTTGTTATTAAATTTGATTGACCAACCATTTAACAAATCAAGGTCAAGTTCATAAAGGAAATTGATAACAAAAAATAACTATATAATTAATATCTTTGAATTTTGGTTTATGGATTTTTCAGTGTGTTGCAAGCTTATGACCAACATTTTCACTGGACACTCTATCTAACTTCAGGGAATCACCATGAAGAAGTTGCTCAAAGAGAGGAAAGGAGATGGGTGGAGTGTCCACTAAGGTTGGTCATAAATTTGCAACACAGTGAAAATCCATAAACTAGAAATTAAAGATGTCCAACTACTATGAAAATATCCATACTCACATTCTAAACCTCTATGGAGAGGATTGTGTCAATGAGACCAAAATCTTTGAGAAGTTGAGATATAAATTGAAGAAAAGGATGGGAGGTCTTACTTTTCCTAAAATGTGTCTAGATTCTTTTATTTTACCAAGCTTAGTTCACTCCATTATAAATTTTACCTCACTTTCTTCCACTTCTTGAGCAGCTTATGTATGGTGATTCCCTGAAAATGGGTGGAGTGTCCACTAGAAAAGTAGGTCATAAATTTGCAACAAAGTGAAAATCCATAAACCAGAAATCAAAAATATTTAAGCACTATGAAAATATTAATACTCAAATATATATTTAATAATTTAATCTAACTTATTCATTTTACAAATTTCGTTAATTTTTATCTACATATACTACCATATCTTATGTTTATCAAGTTACTACCATATCTTATGTTTATCAAGTTAAGAAACCATATTTTTTTATGAAATTGTCGCAAAATATATATTTTTAATCTTTTTAAAATGTTCATTTACTCACCCTTAAAATGATACCATTTTAAGTTGATGCAAACACTGATATCATCATACTAGAGCTTGTCTATCTGCTTCTGATATGTTCTAAACTAAATTATAAACCAATCCTAAAACAAGCAACCCACTATATTCTTTTTTTTCAGAGGAAAAAATACCAGTCTTTGTTATTCATATGAATCAAAAGACATCATTTACATACCAACATGATGACTGATAAATCCAGATCCATCACATGCAAACATAAAATGGCAACTACAGAACACTAATACCAGAAGAAAAAGTATGATCATAGCAGACTTTCCTCATCATCCCTAATAAATCAGGTCAGAAAATGCTGAGAATATCGAAGATGAACTTCAAACAAGAAAATTCTGAGCAAGACATGCTAGCAGAAAGGACTCAAACAGTACATATAAAGATAAACCATCAACTGCTGCAAAACATAAGCTGAATAAATATGAGAATCAGCTACTCTAAAAAAGATCAATATTTCCATGATTTATAACCAAACCATCCATGGTTTCTGTGAAATAACCTGATATCCCATGTCCAAATGCAGGGCATGTTTCGAGAGTTCATCTGCCAGCTTATTATGCTCACGAAATGTGTGTTTGAAGATCACCGGAGGGGCCAATTGAAGCATAGTTCTTATGTCGTTACACCAATGCATCAGTGAAGGAACATCAAGTGTAGAAATTCTGTTAAGCCAAGATATGATAACCATGGAATCACCATAAATCAACTGCATAGGAATTCCCATCATTAAACTTACTCTAAGAATTGCCCAAAGAGCCAATAATTCCGCTCTTGTGTTCGAGTGTCTTCCATAACCCAAAAAAAACTAAAGTAGTGAGAATCATTGATATAAATCACAAACCATGAGCCACCTATTTTCTCTACAGTAGCTCCATCAAAGAATCCACAGGGAAAGGATTTTAAGGGTTTAGAGCCAATGTTCTGAATTTTATAAATTTTTATAGGCGCAGGGTAAGAATTTATCAAACCCTCAATCCTGGAAATCAGAGCTAAAAAGGACGGTCTCCTACTTTCAAATAAACAGTGATTCCGGAGGATCCAAATACCCCAAAAAATCAACAGAGGAAAGAATCTGAATGGAGCAGATTGCGCAGAGGTATTGAACCATTGATCCAAAAAGGAGTGGACAGAGTTAAAAATTGGAAAAGAGCACCTATACTTATCCACAAAATGTGAGTAAATACGCACAGTGAAGGGACAGAAAAAAAACAGATGATGAATATCCTCGAGATTGCCTTCACAAAGAACACAACGACTGGGACCATTAAAACCTCTACTCTGGAGTTGATCCCAGGTTAAAATCTTCCCTCTGATCATTAGCCAAATAAAACATGTAATTTTCAGGGGAATATTCAGAGTCCAAATAATTTCCAGAACTGTATCACTTATCTCTGAACAGCTGTCAGAGAATACACAATTATAACCTTCAGCTGCAATTAAAGGGCCTATGTAATTATTATGAGACCAAAATAGAGTATCATTTTGATCAGAGAGACGAATGCGGCCATATTCCAAGCCTCTGATATAATTATCCCAGACAGCTTTCCATTCACCAACAAGATCAAGATCTTCAGCCGAGAACCAGTAACCTGAGGCAAAGGGAGTTTGATTACGAACTTGAGCTAGGGTGCAAATGCCAAAGTCCTCCAAGTAATCTCTCAAATCTCTTGGCAGGGTAAAGGATGATCCCATACCAACGAACGGGTATGCACCCAAGTTAATAGAAGCACCATTACCAACTTTCCAGATGATGCCTTTGCCAATCCATGACATGGTAGAGATGAACCCACTCCATATGATTGAGGCATTTCTATAATTGAAGCTCTTATCCCTAAACCATAAATGCAAAGGCTTATTTTTCAAATATTTAACAGAAATAAGAAGATGCTAGATGCCCTTGCTATTTAAAGCTAGCCAGAAACTTTTCATCCTCAGGGAAAGACTAAAGCTAGGAAGATGTTTAATTCCCCAGCCACCATGAGAAGTAGGACGAGCCAAAAGATGCAAGTCAGCTAGATGGAATTTTTTAGTCTTTGATGAAGAGCCCCACAGAAAGGAAAAAATCATCTTTCTGAGCTTATCTAAGATTGAGGATGGAATCGGAACCAATGCCATCCAGTAAACTGGCATGCTCGAGAGAACAGATCGAATAAGGACCAGACGACCCCCCATGGAAAGGAACATATTAGTCCAATGAGATATTCTCTTTTCAAATTTTGAAACCAACTAGAGCCAATCTTTTACCAAATAACTCGACGGTTTAAGGAAATAGCCAAGATAACCAAAAACTTTATGAAGATAATCAAATCTATAAGGGAGGAGACCAGTAATTCTTTGGAGAAGTGCCTCATCCAGATCATTATGAAGAAAACAAGATTTGTTCACATTAATACTCATGCCTGAGGCTTCACAAAAAATATCAAGAATGGCTTTAAAAGCCAACCACTCCACAAAAGAACTGAGACCAAATAAAATCACATCATCTACAAATAGTAAATGAGTGAGGGAGAGCTGAGAAGAAATTTTGATTCCTTTAATTTTTCCATTCCGCTTGGCATCCTCGATCAATAGACTAAGCCCTTCTATAACCAGAATGAGCAAGAGGGGGGGCAAAGGACAGCCCTGCCTTATTCCACGAGAGGCGGGAAAGAAAGAGGAAGGAGAACCATTTATAAGTACAGCAAAGTTGCCTGAAGAGATGCAACCCAATATCCAGTTAACCCCAACAAGGAGAACCCAGATTTGGATAAGTAAGAGACGGATAAAGGTCCAATTAACTCTGTCAAAAGCTTTAGATAAATCCAGTTTAAGGATGAGAGCAGATCTTTTTCTGATATTGACGGTATGTAAAAATTCTTGAGTAATGGCTATGGGTTCAAGGATCTGGCGATTTTTTAGAAAACCAAACTGTTGAGGAGAAATGGAGGCATCAAGGAAGGGCTTAACTCTCATAGCCACAACTTTAGAAATCAGCTTATAGCAGAGATTACAGAGAGAAATGGGGCAAAAATCAGCAAAGGAGACACGCAGATCTGCCTTCGGGATGAGAGCAAGAAAAGTAGAATTGAGGGCTGGAGTCACTTTGCCGAAGATTCTAACTTATAAACAAGTTTCAAGACAAACATCTTGCTTGAGTGTTTTTATTTGATTAATATTCTGGGGGAGAGGAGAGATATTGTTTCTTGCCTTGAAAAGAACTCACCAATCCCACCAGGTTTCAGATCTTGCTAGATAATAATGAAAATTACATAGGCTAAGATTTTTTTTTTCACGAAGAAAAAGCAAGTCCTTGATATTGTATTAAGAATCAAAAGGCTTTTAATCACCCGCCCAAGAAGGGTTACAAATCAACGGTTACAGCAAGTCGTAAGTGATAATATTATCAAGATGCAGCCGGGGGGAAAGGCTAGTACTAAAAAGAGATAGTCCCATCAGTACACTGACTCATCATGCAAATGATCAATCAAAATCAGGCCAATCTAACGTGAACCAATTGGGCAGATCTGCAACTCAAAAAGAGTACTCTGAAATCACATAACAAGACACCCACAGGGGAGAAAGGGCCCCTTCGACAGTCAAAAGAGATGAAAAGAGTCACAAGTGACCAACTGGTCATCTAAATATTCAAAAAACCAGCCATGACCTGGAGGAAAGGAGAGTGTTGATTTTGAAAGACTGTCTGCTCTCTAGTTGTGTTCACGATAGATGTGAGTGAAGGTGAGATCATGGAAGCTTGAAATAAGCTTTTGTGAGTCCCTGCACCAGTGATAAAGTTCTGGTGGGGAAAGAGCAGTGATTCCCTTGGCCCAATTAATGATGACCATTGAGTCACCAAAGATATGGGTAAGTGGAATACCCATCATATGGGAAGAGTGCAGAAGGGCCCATAAGCCCAATAGTTCTTCTTTTGTATTAGATCCTTTTCCAACCCCCAGCGCAAAATCTATGTGATGATTCTCATTTAATAACAGGCAGTAACCGATACCAGCAGCTAATATATTGGAGGCACCATCAAAAAAACCACATGGGAAAGTCACATGTGGTCTCAGTCCTATCTGTCTGGCAGAATGGTTTCCTTTGTTCATGTTTGCAGGCCGAGTGAGACATGACTGTAATGTGCATAAGATCTGATGAAATACCCCCAGCACTATAACCTCGTATCCTTCAAAAACATCCTTGTTGCGTGCCTTCCACAATGTCCAAATCATGTAGTGGGGAATATAATAGTGGCCAGAGCTGCGGTGATAATTGGACTCCCAGAATTCAAAGAACTCGCTGAAATCTCCTCCTGAAGGGGCTAAGATTGTTTATACATACTTAGATACATTTATATTAATTAAGATTGGTCAGACTATATTTACGCTGTAAGGCATTTACCAAATGGGAGTCGACTCCCCTCAGTTATTGCGTTTTTTTCCTTCATCCGTCAGATGAAAACGTCTGATGATTGGAGTAATCTCGATCGTTGATCAACGATAAGGTTAGGTGCACAAGTGATAAGGTTAGATGCACAGGTGATATCTGCAATCTCTGCCCTGCCGACATTCTTAGGCGGTGAAACTACCTCAAGGTTTATGATGGACAGTCACAATGCCATGAAGAAGCTTCACTTTTTGTTATTTCCATGGTTAGCGCAGGGCCACATAAATCCTTTCTTAGAGCTCTCAAAGGCTCTTGCAATTCATGGCCACACCTTTTCCTTCCTTTCCACTCCTGTTAACATTTCCAAAATCAAGCCATCCTTACAGATTCAGGACTGGCCGGGCCGGATCGATCTCCTAGAACTGTCGTTACCGCCCATGGAAGGTCTGACTGAAGGGGCGGAATGCACGGCAGACATCCCGACAGAAATGGCTTCTCCGTTGAAGGAAGCCATGGATACTGCCTCCGTCTACCTCTGGATGCAATAGATGCAATGAAATGACGAAGGGGGATTCATTTAGAATAGGTAGGCCAGATTAAGCATTATAAAAATGAGGAAGCAAATTATTGATGAAATTCTTGGTGTAATTCGGATCTACAGCGATGGTTCAATTGAGCGTCATGTCAACGCTCGGAATCCTCCTGTGAATGCTTCTCAGGGATTTGTGGATGGAGTTGCAACCAGCGATTTGGTGATCAATCCTCAGACAGGCATCTGGGCTCGCATTTATTTGCCTGAAACCTCGAGAGAGATGGGCCAAGTGGAGAAATATCCCATTCTTCTTCATTTCCATGGTGGGGGGTTTTGTATTGGAAGTGCTGCTTCGAGAGGTTCAAATGCATTTCTCAGTCGACTTGTGAAGCAGTGCAGGGTGATGTGCATTTCAGTAGACTACAGGCTAGCGCCCGAACACCGTCTTCCTACGGCATGTGAAGACGCGATGGAATCTCTTGAATAGCTTCACTGTCTAGCGCACGGGGACTCGGAAGACTCGTGGCTAATTCCATTTGGGGATTTCAGGCGGTGTATTCTGATGGGAGATAGCGCGGGTGGAAACCTGGTGCATGAGGTTTCCATTCATGCAGCAAACATGGAACATTTACATCCCCTCGTGCTGTGTGGGGGCATCATGATACACCCGGGATTTGTGAGAGAGCAGATGAGCAGATCAGAGATCGAAACCCCTCCCGACATAGCTTTGCTTAGTATTGAAGTGGCGGACAAGTTGATCAGTCTTGCATTGCCAGAGGGCAGCACCAAGGACCATCCCATCGTCAATCCAACGGGGCCCTTGGCCCTGAATCTCCAAAATATGAAGCTCTCTTCTTTCCTGGTGGCGATAGCAGATCACGATCTGATCCATGACACGCAGTTTGAAGGAGCTTGCCCTGGCTCTCGAGAAGCTGAAGGCCCAAAAGCAGGAGACACTGCAGAGCCTCGAGGAGAAACCTTACCAGGTACACAAATTAGTATATTATTATTGCTCCTAAATGCTTTTAGAAAAGCAATACCCAATACTAATACATCCCTTTTAATGTCTATAACAGATCTGTGTTTGAAATTCTTAGGGTTTTTTCTTTGCTTTTGGGAAAAATATAACATACCAACCTTAGAAGAACCTCGTTTTTTGGGATTTATGCTTAGTTTCCATAAATAAAAGTTATATATTCCGGAAGGTAATCCGATTGTCCACGTTTCATATTCTTACACCATATTCCAAAAAGTTCTGTAGGTACCTCTAATATTTCTTTTTGACGTTCAGATTTCTATTTTTCCAGAAGTCTATTGCAACGAACGCGTAATAAGTGACCAGCATTAGCTTGCACCAGCCCTTAATCTTCACTAGGGAATCGGAAAAGATGTAAATGGTTTTGGGTACATGGTTTTGGTATCAAGTGGTTTCTTGCTAGTTGTATTTGCATGTAATGAACCATATTTATAGGGTTGTAATTCTCCATTGTAAGTGGCTTGGAAGGTCCATGAATGAAGATCGAGTGGTTTCTTGCAGTTGTATTTGCATGTAATGAACCATATTTATAGGGTTGTAGTTCTCCATTGTAAGTGGCTTGGAAGGTCCATGAATGAAGATCTCCATTGGCTCGTTTTTCGTCTCATGAGGTTTTTCAATGTAAATTTATGTGTCTAATGTGTGGTTGTTTGTCCATATTATGCCAATAGGCATTTAGATATTATCTCATATTTTCGACTTATTACGCTGATAAGCATTTAAATATTATCTCACATTTTAGACTTGCTTGAGGGGATCAACAAAATTAACCCAAGTGTACAATAGGGATTCATTTCAAGGTCGTAGTATATTGTTATGCTTAAGATTTAAATAAGCTTCACTTAAAGGGTGGTTAAAGAAATGGGTAAGAATTTGTTTTTGTTTTTTCATATCAGTTTTTGTTTTTTTTGTTTATTAAATAGTATTTGTTTTGTGCTTATATTAACTCCAACAATTTAGTATGAAAAATAAATATAAAATTATATATTTTAGTCTTTGTTTGTCATGTATATTCACAAAACTAAGTAGTTGGTTGTACCACGGCCACATACTTGTGGTTGTGCTCGTTATTTTTTCACATATTTTTGTATTAATGCTCCTTTTTAATCCTAACAGCGTTTTTAATCCTAATAGGTATCAAAACCAGATTGACCTGGGTGTTGGGCATTTTATTTTTGAGATGTGACTACCTGCAAGGTGTGAATATGGTCATATCTATTGTTTGGACATTTGCATTGTTTAGACGCAAGGAGAAAGACTTGATCTGTGTTTATATTGTTGATGCGGTTGTGCTTGTCAATGTTGAAGGTTGGAGGCTGCAGGTTGCAAAGTTGCTTGATGGTGCACTTTAGCCACATGAAATAAACCCAATGAAGGTGCCGTGAGATCGCTGCACACACAACCGCTGCCGTGACTGTTGATGATCTGTGTGCAGATCAGTTTGAAGGAGAGATAGGGTTTCAAGATATACTCCAAAGGGAGACGCTGGCTGCTAAACCAGATTCACTATTGAAGAAAATATAGTTGTTGCGTTAAGAAGCTATGAAGTCCGTAGTATTAAGATCCCGTGTAGGAAGTAAAGTTGTGCGCACTCCATAGGAAGGAAAGTGTAAGAAAAGTTGGTCGGTGAGCATCCGAAAATGGTATAATCTAGAAACCTCCTTTATGGAAGTGAAAAGCCATAACCAAGTTAAGAGAGATCGTTGGTTGTAAGGGAATGTAGTTGCCAAAGGTAATGACTAAATTTTTCTTTTAAAGGGGTTTTCTATATCCACGTCTTGGGACACAGGAAAATCATTTTAAAGGAGATAAGGTATTTAAGAATTCTTTTTATGAAAATTTATTGCTAAAGTCAAAAAGCTCTTTTTCATGTGGCCTTTAATAAGGCCCACTCATAGCGTTTTAAAGTGAATCCATCACATATGTGGAAGATTGATATGAGAGGCATTAGCTCAATGGATGTCAAATGCTTACGGTATTCGATAACTAATGATGGTAAAAATTGTGACTAGCTAGAGTCAATTATAAAGAGTATCGAAAGTCAAAAGGATACTTATTGATAGATTTGGTAATAGAGGGTTTGCTTAATTTAATTTACTTGCTTGTGTTTTGTAAATTGTTGTAAAGCATTGAAAGTGTTTGTATTTATGTTTAAATTATTGATCATGTGTTATAAAGGGTGTATTATTGGTTGTACTTCATATCCTAGAGTTTTTGGTTTCCATGTGTTGAGTAGGTGTATCTCTCTTATGCTTAAAAGAGGATGCGGCATTGGGTAGGTACGAGGGTGGAAGGTGCACTCGTAGCCTAGCTTGATACGGAATCAAAGAGGTTGTTGAGTCTTGGATTAAGGTGGAGAATGTGAGATGGGGTAATCTCATTATGTTGGGACCAAGTTCTCCTCAAGGAAGAGTTTAATTTATTGATGAACCACATAATTAAAAAGGATTTCTAGAGAACTCAAGGTTACATGAGGACCCATGTATTTCGGTAGATGGATTCCCTATTTGTACGGACATCAATGATGAATTGTTTACACGTACAAAAGAATTTTAGAAGTGCAGCACATGAAAGGAAAGCCAAAACTATAGCAACAATTAAAGAAAAAAATGGGGATGACAATGTGTAATTTACATGTAAATAGGATTCCTGAGTACCCTAGTTGTTTTTTGGGGGATTAGATCTAAAGCAATTCCCCAAGCCAAGTTTAAAGGGGGATTATTAGGGTTAACCTTGACTGAGGAATCAACAAGGATGTAAATGGTTTCAGGAACATGGTAGTGTCATGGAAGGTGAGCTTAGCTAACTCACTTGGCTTGGATGTTCGGTTTTGATTGTAAGTGTCCTTGAATGCGAGCTTAGCTAACTCACTTGTCCTGGATGTTCGGTTTTGACCATGATCTTCATTGGTTGGTTTTTCTAGGCATGGGGTTTTCGAGGGTAAATTTATGTGTAGAGTATGTGGTTGGTTGGGCTTATTATTTTCTCACATATTATTGTATTAATGCTCATTTTTAGTCCGAACATGTTGTTCTAAATTAAAATTAAATAATTACAAAAGATATATATTACTTTGTATGTGATAATTGTACTTGATGCATGGATAACATGAAATTATTATGTGTCAATTTGTACTTTGAGATATTAACTTTGTATACAAGTATAAACTAGCCATACAATGAAAACCATAAATTACTGATATTGTTTCTATATAAGTGAGATTTGTATCATCTAATTTCTTTGTGATATTTTGGTTAATTTTATGTATGTGCATATTTATGAATGTTACACTTTCTTAGCTAGAATTTATCTATTTTGTATGTATACAATATTCAAGTTATTTGCTTATGTTCTAAATTTAGCTTTTGATTATGTTTTCTTAAAGGTGACAAAGGTTTTTTTTCCATGAAAAACACAACCTTTTATTTACTTCATAGTAAACCAAAACACTTTCTTAGATGCACTTGGAACTAACCAAAACAGTTTTATGTTCTAAAATTAGCTTTTGATTATGTTTTTTTTAAAAGTGACAAAGGTTTCTTTTTCCATGAAAAAAATAACCTTTTTATTTACTTCATAGTAAACCAAAACACATTTTTTAGATGCACTTGGAACTAACCAAAACAGTTTTTAACAGTGTTATATTTTGCAATCTTGTCCATTGGTAATACTAAAAAAAATACTCTATAACCCCTTCTTTTCCATTTTTTTTAAATTTCTGAAAACACGAAGTTCATTTTTTATTAGGTTGATTGCACAAAGTTGAGGGACTTTTTAGATGCAATGGTAGAGTGAAATCAATCACTCTTATCCATAAAATATAAATCATCTCAAGCAATCCCAATCCTGCCAAGCCTAGTCCCAAGACTTCCAACATACATGCCAATTAGGAGAATTAAAATCAACGAGCTCCACTTGTGTTGAACAAAAACGCACTCCCTTTTTAACTAATAAGCCAGGGCGAACACGTTTTGGGTGAGCAAAAGCCAACAAACTCCACCAGTCATTTTAGTTACAATATGGGCTGGAAAGAGTTCGGAGGGAGCAATATAAGCTAGAGCAAACAAGTTTTGGGTGAGCAAAGACCAACAAACTCCACCTTAAAATCAATGTCTACCTTGTCAAGTATTTTCTTGAAATCCTTTCATGCTAATTTCCCTATATTCAATAATTTCTGTAAACTAATTTAAATTTAAACTACTGTGAGGTATAGTACCTACTTAAATAATGAAATGTGATGTCATGTTTTGGTAAATCAACAGACTGAAACAGAAATTTTTGTGGGCTGAATGGGAATCATTATTCTACATTATCTTGATATCGGCCATTTGAAAATGAAACACTGTGAATGGAACCAAGGTTAGTTGAGGTAAAGTTCCACGGAACCGACGGAACATGGGATGAATCGAGGAGGCCATTAGATTTCAACTAAACCAGAAGTTTGAAACTCATAGATTACCAATAAACATGATTGACTCAAGATCTCTAAGATTTGAATTAGTGGATTATTAATAAATGAATGAACATGGGCTGAATCGAGGAGGCCATTAGATTTCAACTTAACCAGAAGTTTGAAACTCATAGATTACCAATAAACATGATTGACTCAAGATCTATAAGATTTGAATTAGTGGATTATTAATAAATGGTGCTGAAATCAGTATAATTTGAGTGATTCTAATTATTAAGAATATGTATTTCTTTTTAAAAAGTTATAGGTTAAAATTCAGAGGAAATAGGGTAAAAAATCCAGTATGAATAAAATATCGAAGTAGACTTCTTATATATAATATTTTTAATTAAATATATAACTAAAACATTATTATTTTTTAAACATATTTTTTATAACCAAAATTATTCTTTAAAAAACAAAAAGATAATGCCGGTAGTATAAGAGAAAAAATTATTAGTTATTATTTTAAGAAGTAAATAATATTTACCTCTATTTTTATTGGAATTAGTTAATTAATGTTTAAGTTGTGTTAGGGTTAACTTCTACTCCCCAATGATAAATGATGTAAGTGGTTTTAGGCATATGTTTTGGTAACAAATAAATCTACCCTTGCTGTTATAATTGCATATTTATTTTCTTTGGCATATTTTATTCCTATTAAATTGAATTAAGAAATTGAAAAGAATTTATTTATAATGTTTTAATAATTAAATTTAGTTTTTTTTAATAATTAATTGGAGTTTTCTACTATGGTATGTACACCTTAAGAGACTTTAACAAATATATAGCATAGCTATGTAAAGGGGTCTTTTGTCCCACAGACAAGGTGTTTTACATGTATAACTTTGCTGTAAATGAAGGTTCAAAACAGGCAGGGATAGGGTTGTTCATTGGCAAGTTGTGACAAGGCTCCAAGGGTAGGCAATCCCTGGGATAGAGGCTCACCCCAGTAAGCTTAAAAACGTCTCTACCCTTATTAAATCCCAAGTTACTAGTATATCTGAGAACTGTTTAATATAGCCTTAAAAGATTTCTATTACCATGGCCCAAAAAAAACTTAACTACAAATGATAATTATAAAAAATAAACTGCAAAAGCCCAAAACTTGAAGCAATATAACTTTCCAAAAAACAGGACGATATTGACAACCGTGAGTTCTGTTAAAAAAGTTTTCTTACCCAACCCTAGATATTGCTCCAAGTAAGTGAGCAATATCAAAGCTCATTCAACTTTACTCACCTCCACATTTTTAATGTTTAAAGGCGATCTCGGAATAATGCAACCTGGGAGTAAAGAGGTCGCAGATCCTGAGGGCAGATTAGATCTGGAAAATAAAAAATATATATACGTCTTAGATGGGAAGGTATGTACTTAGAGTGATTTTCACTTTATAAAAAGGCTTACCCTAGGATCAGGCCGTAAGCTTTGATACTATGTCAAAGAAAACAATGAAGCAGACAACACGTCTTAGATGGGAAGGTATGTACTTAGAGTGATTTTCACTTTATAAAAAGGCTTACCCTAGGATCAGGCCGTAAGCTTTGATACTATGTCAAAGAAAACAATGAAGCAGACAGAAGTATTATCAGCAGATTGACTGCCTTCTCATTGTTAGACTGAGTATAAATAACGAATATACCATAACAATACTATGGGTGAATACCATAAGCCTGAAAATACCACAAGTCACCTAACGGACTAATTAAACTACAGGTGAGATTACATTCTTCAACATTACTTAANATAACTAATATACCATAACAATACTATGGGTGAATACCATAAGCCTGAAAATACCACAAGTCACCTAACGGACTAATTAAACTACAGGTGAGATTACATTCTTCAACATTACTTAATATACTTTAATATTGTATGAGATTAGGGACATGGTGATAAAGAATAAAGCAACTAGTGACCATGACTTGTCCTTGTTTCAAATAAATATTTGCTTGCAACCAAAGTGCATATAAAAGAGGATCTCATAAGCTAATATCTAGGGGTGCATTCCTCTTAGAAGTGAATACACAAATCAATGAAATAACAACAAATAGGATATTTTCCTCTTTAGTATTTGTGAAACTTCATGAATGTTAAAATCTTCATGTTATGAATGTTAAAATCTTTATGTTAGCGAAATGATCAATTGAAAATCCTTGCTACTAAAAAATTGCTTAGTTTATTGTCATTAACTTGTAAAAGCATGTGGCTTGTTTATATGTGAAAAAAAAATTGAATTATTTTTTCAAAGTCAATAGAAATTATTAAAAAAATATTCTTAAGCAAAATATATATAATGAAATAAAATTGCATAAACTCAAATTATTTATTTAAACTGATAACATTATAATTAAATAATATTGTTACAATATAAATATAAATACATTAATAATAACTATATATTATATTTAAAAAAATCAAATACACATTGGGCTATTATAATTAAATAATAATAATTATATACTATATTTAAAAAAATCAAATAAAAATAATATTTTCTCAGTTAAAATATAATGATTCTAAACTATATTTTATAATTTTTAGTAAGGAATTTTTTCTTTCTTTTATGTTAATTTTTAGTAATACAAAAATTTTAGAAAGAACATTAAGTTTCAATCATTTATAGAAATATTCAAGATTTTAAAAAAACATATAAATAAGAATTATTATCACATATAATCTTCCCCTAATCAAGATTTATAATAAAAATATTATTAATTTATTATTTTGTATTTTTTATACATATAATATTATAGGTCATTATATTGGTAGATAGATGTTTATATTAGAACTTGGGATGGACTAAAACCTATGTTTTTTTAGATTATAAGAAGATTACACAATCCAAAATGATTTTATTACATTATTTTCAAATTCGAAATAAACAATTATAAAAAGATATAAAAAATAATTGGTAGTTGATGTAATGCATGGATAACTTCTAACTACATGTATAACTCTTAAACCTATAAGTAATTAAAGGACAAACCAGTTTAAATAAAATAATTTAGGTGATAATAAATAGGTAAGACATAAACAAATAACTTATTCCTGCAACTTAACTTGTCACCTGTAAACTTCACCAACCACTTTACACCAATCACAATTTTTTTTAGTTATATGAGAAATCCACAACTAGCCTATGCCACCCCAACACACTGGCTGCTGCCTTTTTGCACGAAGAGGTTTGAACAGCCTCTATACCTTAAGGAAACATAGAGTGACCAATATACCAACCCCCTTCACCAACCACATATTAAGTAACTGAAATAGTTATATTTATTAACATATTTATATTTATTGTTTTTATAAATATTATAGATAATATCTTTTATCATATTTGGTTTGGTTGTAAATGCAACTTATTACTATCCATGTTAGTCGAAATCCATATCATATTTATATGTATTTCAGAACGAAATCCATATCATATTTATATGTATTTCAGAAGTTTTGAGCACCCATGATTGACTTGTGCTCTATTGTTCACTCGTATTAATTTCTTGTATTTAAAGACGCTTGAGCAACCATCATGGGCGTGCTCCATTGAACTTCCATTTTAGTTTCTTCATACATGAAATTTACAGAACATGAACAGGACACAACGAACTGCAATAATCTTGATTTCCCAATATAATGGCCGGTCCTCAAAACATTCCAAAATCATCGTTGTTTTCCTCTCCTTTGGATAACCCATTAACCCAAGTCGGTTTACTCTTTTCCTTACAATGGTATCCACTACTGCTGTTCTTCTCGTTTTTACTGGATGTTGTGGAGTTAATCCCTACGTACTCTTCCATGTCAATAGCACTGTTCATCAATTCATCAACAGGAATATGGGATGGCGGAACAAACGGTGGTCTGGATATACACTGGACGGTGTTCCAGTTAAGCCCTTTGAAAAACAAGTGTTTTTTGATGCCTTCAACAGTCAGTCTTCTAGAAGGCTCCTTCTCAAGTAACCTGATAATGAGATCTCTTAGAGGAGTCCATGGACCTGTGAATTGTGGTTTTTTTATTAGAATATTGTAGAATGTTTCCTGCTTTGTTGCACCCTTGAAGGGTGTTTTACCATACAGCATTTCAAAGAGTAGAACCCCTAAGGCCCACCAGTCTACTGCAAAATCATGACCGATGCCCTTCAGCATCTCTGGAGCTACATATTCTTCTGTGCCCACCAAGGAATTGGACCTAATTGCTGGAGAGTTGATGCTTTTGTTAACGGGAGAAACTTGCGCAGAATTGGCATTGCTGGGGATCGGTTTTGCAGAGTTAATAGGCTGGCACTGTAATGGGTTTAGGCAGGACATCATTGAGCATTTAAGCTGTGGAATGTGCATGCCCTTGGACTTACTGTGCTGGAGTGTTTTCGGTGTTTCTGAAGGGATATTTGTACAATGCTTAAGCGAGAGCCTGGTAGAGAGATCAAAGTCTGTAAGCATTATGTGGCCACTGGCTTGTACGAGAATGTTCTCGGGGTTGAGGGCTCTGTAGGCTATGCCCTGCCTGTGTAGGTGCTCCAATGCCATCACAATCTCCGCTGAATAAAACCTGGGGAAGCACAGCAAATCAAGTCTTCGATGATTGAAAACTTCTCTACATTTTGTGATACTTCACATTAAATGTATATATCACAGAGATTTTAAACTTCAAAGGATGTTCAATTATTTGGAAATATGAATTCAATATTCCAAAAGACCAAAGGAAAATTATTTTACTCTTCCTTCTTTTATAGGCTTATTCTTTTTCGTTCTTAGGGTTGTACTTATTGGATTGGAAAGGAATGGAGTGAGTTAAACTCTAGATCATTTGCATAATTATTTTATCATTTTTTTTCTTAGAGTTGTACTTATTGGATTAGAAATGAATGGAGTGAGTTAAACATTAGATTAGTTTGATTTTAGCTGGTGAAATTTGATGGAATTTGGAGAAAAAATTTTAGCTGAAATTGAGATTTTAGTTGTTGAAATTGTAATTTTGGTTGTAAAAATGGATTTGAAGCCCTTTTTATAACTCCTAATACACTCCAATTATGCAATTATAACAATTCTTACTTGATTTTATTATACAAATAATCTAAAATTGAATTTACTCTGAAATGAATGGCTAGCGTCAATTCACCCAGGTTTGAATAAGTAACAAAACGAGTGCCTTCAATCTATTCCCCGGGCAAAAATTTACTTTAAGTTTTTTAATAATATATTTGCTTTCTATACGATATAAATTTGTATATACTTTTTATAAATAATGTTAATATAATTCTAATAGATATAGATAAAAAAATAGAATTTTTAATAAAAATTAAACTAATTTTAAATTATATTAAAAATTTAAATAATAATATAATACTAGCATCAACCATATTAATTTTATTAATTTGTTTGATTTCTTAGATAAAGATAAATTTAGTCATATTATAGAAAAAAACATTATTATAAAAATATGTGCATTAATATGATTGTTTTTATATATTTCAAAAATAATAATATATTAATATTCTACAATTAATTATTATAATCCATTATAATATAATAATTAATTAATATTTTAATTAATTATAATTATATATGTTAGAATTTTGTGGTGGACTATCATCTATGCTTTTTCATTTATAAACTAGAATGAGAAAACTTTAGTGTGAAGATTGATTTTAATTAAAAAATTCATAATTAACAATTATAGAAAAACTAAAAAAATAGCTCATGGAATCATTTTGTGGTAGTTGGAAAAAAAAATAAGAAATAAAAAATAGCTCATTTGATAACTGAATTTAGTGGCAATCCACATCTACCATGTGGAAGTGGAGCTAATGTGCATAAGGTTTAGTGAAACTACATTTTACAGATGAGATTTGAAGTAATATGCACTTCATATAACATTTGAACTCCTAATAAACTTCTTAGAACTCCTAATAAATTCTTGTGAACTCATGTAATAACTATTTACTTAATGGCATGGTCATATATATATATATATATGAGCTTCTGAGAAAAACATTCAACCCATCTGAACCCACTTATTGTTAAAGGCCAATCAAGGTTGAATTATCTAAGCTAAATGAAAGCTTTGTTGAAATTGTTATTTTTATTTTTCAAATTATATTTTTAATTGTATAAATAGATTCAGATCTTTCAAACAAAAAAATTATGACTTATATCTACACTTTTCATAATTTCAGCTTTTTAACTGTAAACAATTATAAATAAAATTCAAACTTTTAACTTGACCAACCTTTGGGTGCTAACATATAAAAGGAAACTACCAAAGCCTGCCCCAGAGCAATGATTGCTGCCACTGACTTGTTGCTGGCTGTTGGATATCAAGGTGCTAAGATCTAACTACTAACAATAAGCCTAAGGCAACAATCATTGCTCTGCCATAAGCTAATAAATAGTGGCAAAAAGAAACAGCCCAGATTGTACTCTAAGATCCGTAAGCAATCACTTAGTGGAAAAGTAAATATTCAAGCCATGATAACCCATAGCTGTCGACTTGGAAACAGCCATCCTTGGCAGAAAGTATAAAGCTCACTGGCCTAGGGCCATGGCACCGACATAGCATCGCCAACCAAGGGTTAGTAAGGGACGTTCTGTAAATCGGGGAAGGGAAAACACCTTCAGATATCAAGAGATTCTATTTTATTTCAACTTCAAGGTTCCATTTGCATTGACATACTATAGAATAGTTTGCCATATATCTCAACCCCGATCTATTGTTAAAAACTGTTTTGATAATAAAATACTCAACTATTAAGCATTCAAGATCTTAAAAATCTGCGTCTACAGAGATTATTCTTTGCACCAGCATACATGTAGTTGGTTATTTCAAAGAGAGAGGTCTCGGCCTCAAAATAGGAAATACCCTTTCTTAACCCTGTCAGCCATGGCATTCTGATCATATACAGAGAAATGAAATTACTGACATTCATGTTAAAAGTCATTCATTCCTATGATCAACAGAGTAGAAAACAATACAAATTTATTAAAAAGTCATTCATTCATATCATCAACAGAGTAGAAACCCATACAAATTTATTAAAAGAGTAGAAAACAATACAAATTTATTAAAAAGTCATTCATTCATATGATCAACAGAGCAGAAAACAATTCAAATTTATTAAAAGCCATTCCTTCATATGATCAACAGAGTAGAAAACAATACAAATTTATTAAAAAGTCATTCATTCATATGATCAACAGAGTAGAAAACAATACAAATTTCCTACCTGATAACGGACTCTGAAAATGCTTTTTCAGGCTGTTCATGCCTTAAATTATTTAGGTCACCCCCTGGGTAGTATTCTCCTACGAAGGCAACAATATTTTCTGTCTCCAGTCGACCAAGAAATGGCGGCAGAAATGGGTGTTGCAACGAAGAAGAAGACAGAATGTCTAACTCCGCCTCTGTCCTCTTGAACCCGCCCTCATTTTCCACCATTGCAGATTTACTTATCACCTTGAGTGCTAAAGGTCCTCTGTCATGCTTCTCATCAATAACCAGAAACACAGTTCCCATGGCCCCCCGTCCTAAGACTTTCACTGCCTTTAATTCTTCCAAACGTATAATGTCTTCCATCTTCATAGCCCAGACAGCAATATCCCTCGACCACTCAACGCTTCAGCTCCTCTATTGGATTTTAAGACCAAGTTTCTTACTGTCCACAAAATGACCTAATACAAAATTATGGGACAAAATCTGAGGAGGATTCTGCAAATCCTCAGATTTGGGATAGTGGCCACTAGGATATTATTTAAGCAAGAAGTGTATATATATAAAAAAGTGCAGAGCATTAACAACCTCAGACAAAGACCTCGTAAAAACAACCTTAGATATTCCTTACGCAATAGTAGTAGCTGGTACTATGCATAATAATAATAATAAAATTTAACAGTGAAAAGTACTGATCTCTCGTGCACTCAAAGAAATCTTTGTGGGCTGAATGTGAATCATTATTCTACATTATTTTGATATCGGCCATTTGAAAATCAAACACTGTGAATGGAACCGGAATTATTTGAGGTAAAGTTCCACGAAACCGACGGAACATAGTATGAATCAAGGCGGCCATTAGATTTCAACTGAACCAGAAGTTTGAAACTCATAGATTACCAATAAACATGATTGACTCAAGATTTATAAGATTTAAATTAGTAGATTACTAATCAATGGTGTTGAAACCATTACACTTTGAGTGAATATGTATTTTTTTTTAAATGTTATAGGTTTAAATTCAAGAAATAGGGTATGTATATTTTAATAGACTTTAACAAATATATAGTATAGCTATGTAAAGCTGTGTCTTGTCCCACAAACAAGGTGTATCATATGTATAACTTAGTTGTACTTGTAGATCGAAGTTCAAAACTACAGGGATAGGGTTGTTTATTAGCGGTTGTGACAAGGCTCCAAGTTTAGGTAACCCCTGGAAAAGAGGCTCACCCAAATGGGCTTAGCTTAGATAGATAACTCCTGGAAAGCTCACCCAGATGGGCTTAGAGACCCCTCCACCCCTGTTAAGTCACAAGTTACTAGTATATCTAACCTGAAAACTGTCTAATATACTCTTCAAAGACTGCTATTCCCATGAAAAAAAAAACTTGACTACAAATAATAATAATAACGACAAAAGAAAATAAACTGCAAAAGCCCAAAACTGTGTAGTCGTTGTCGCTACCGATCTGAATCAATATAACTTTCCAAAAAACAGGACGATATTGACAGCCGTGAGTTCTGTTAATATTGTCGTCACACTGAGGAAAATTTTATTAAAAAGTTTTCTTACCCCACCCTAGATTTCACAATCTATTCAAGTAGTTTTTCTGGCATTACTAGCAGTACCTAATCCATGAGAATGTAATAGTATTTAAAATATACGTTCTATTATAATGGTGTTCCAGCATATAGGAATGCACGTTGGTTGGATCTTAATGATTTGTTAGAGAGAATACACGTCTAGTTGGATGATCTTTATGATTAGATGATGTTGGTTTGGAAATCTTTTGAGCTTGAGTGATTCAGACAGTTCAAAATAATTATAAAAGACAAGTAAATAAAATATTTTGACAAATTTCAAAGTATGGTTCGAGTTACACAATATTCTTTTGTAATAGAAGACTGGATTACCCCACATTCAGGGGAGTAATTTAGAGCTGTTGCAGGCATTAAAATTTTTAGAAATTTACAATGCATTTAAAGTTTGAGAGTGGAAAACATGACTTTTGTTGAACTATCTTAACGTTGGATATATCCAGAGTAAGAAAAGGAGTCTATGGTAGTGTATAATCATATCCTATGGGATGACAGAAACAATCAAGGGTTTAAGATTCGATATAGGTATTTTGCATAAGTGAAAGCCATGTTTCAAAATAAAGTCTTTCTTTACACACTATTAGTTGGTGTTATTTTAATAACTTTAAGGTTAAATTAGCTTATATAAACATAAACAGTTTATAAGAATTATCATTTATCATTTAAATTAATGAATTTAAAATTAATAAACTTTTAATCTATATTAAAAAAAAATTGCCACTCCAGATTAATAATAATATATGGGCTAGGTAGATAGGTGTATATTTAGCACCTTAATAATATGATATTATCTAATATTCATGTTGTTATTATATTGGGAGAGGCATAGGTTAAATGTCATTGAGATAGAGAATATGTCAAAGCTTCATTGTGTTTGACCAGGTTGGCCATGGTTCATTGTGAAAGTTAAAACCTTGGCTAGTGATAGTTGACTATGGTTTGACAATGGGTTATGAAGGTTGACTATGTTTACTATTATTAACTAACTTTAACCATAGTTATCTATGATTAACTATTGTTTGAACATGGTTGACTTTAGTGAACCATGGTTGACTATGGTTGACATATGTTAGCTATATAGTTTCATTTGGTTAAGTAAGGTTGACCACATGTTTTACATTGTTTAAATAGGGTTGACCCTAGTTTGAAAATGGTTCAGGATGGTCCATGTTTCAATGTGCTTGACCATGGTTGTAAATGGTTAAATATGGTATGGTAGACAATGCTTCCAAGAAGTTATTATTGTTTTTAAGGGATTACTATGTTTTACTATAATTGGACTATAGTTAAATAATATTAATCATTGTTGATCAAATTGAATATTGTTGGATTTTTGGTTAATTATGGATTATTTTGTTGACCATGGTTGGTCATGTTTGATTATGGCTGACTATGTTTGACCTTGCTAACTACGTTTGACCATATATAACCATAGTTGAGTATGGTAAACCATGATAAACTTATATGTGCCACAATGATTATGTCACATATCAACAATCATTAACGTTGTGTCTCGTTATAATGTTATTAAATGGTTATGTCACATGATGACTTTACTCAATGGTTATGGCAAAATACCATGTTCATAAATGGTAATTCAACATTGCAATATTCATTCATAAATGATTATGTTTCATTGTTAAGTACAACTATTATGTGTTTATTTTACTCATATTTAATAAGCTAAGCTAACATTTCAATGAATTATAATTACCCACATACAAAGATGAAGGATGATGTCTATTATTTGACTATTGTTTTCATGTTTTGACTTTAGTGAACCATATTTGATGTTGGTTAACTATGGTTGACTATAATTGTCATTAATTAACAAAGCTTAACCATGCTTGACTATCATTGAAAATAGTTGATGATGTGTGTCAAATAATTCATAATGATCTTTTTCCCATAATTAACGATGGATCACTATTATTCCACAATGGTATATTTTTTTTAACCATGGTTGACTTTGGTTGACCATGGTCCATCATGATAACCTTTTACAAATTAAAGTTAAAGATTTATTGAATTAGTTTGAGAAACTTATACCATGGTTAATGATAGCTAACGATGACCATGGGCTATGAAAGTTGACTATGTTTATTGTGGTTGACTAAGTTTAACCATAATTGACAATTGTTGAACATGGTTTGTTTTAATGATCTATGATTTCCCTTATTTAACTTTGGTTAACTATGGTTGAATTTAATAAATCATTATTAAATATAAATAATGTAACAATAAAAATAAAAAAAATCATTACATTTCATCTAGTCATGATGTGCTTTTATAGAGAACTATTGATTTACATTTAAAATTATAGTTTTCTTGTTATTAAATTTGATTGACCAACCATTTAACAAATCAAGGTCAAGTTCATAAAGGAAATTGATAATAAAAAATAACAATATACTTAATATCTTTGAATTTTGGTTTATGGATTTTTCAGTGTGTTGCAAGTTTATGACCAACATTTTCACTGGAAACTCTATCTAACTTCAGGGAATCACCATGAAGAAGTTGCTCAAAGAGAGGAAAGGAGATGGGTGGAGTGTCCACTAAGGTTGGTCATAAATTTGCAACACAGTGAAAATCCATAAACCAGAAATTAAAGATGTCCAACTACTATGAAAATATCCATACTCACATTCTAAACCTCTATGGAGAGGATTGTGTCAATAAGACCAAAATCTTTGAGAAGTTGAGATATAAATTGAAGAAAAGGATGGGAGGTCTTACTTTTTCTAAAATGTGTCTAGATTCTTTTATTTTACCAAGCTTAGTTCACTCCATTATAAATTTTACCTCACTCCCTTCCACTTCTTAAGCAGCTTATGTATGGTGATTCCCTAAAAATGGGTGGAGTGTCCACTAGAAAAGTAGGTCATAAATTTGCAACAAAGTGAAAATCCATAAACCAGAAATCAAAAATATTTAAGCACTATGAAAATATTAATACTCAAATATATATTTAATAATTTAATCTAACTTATTCATTTTACAAATTTCGTTAATTTTTATCTACATATACTACCATATCTTATGTTTATCAAGTTAAGAAACCATATTTTTTTATGAAATTGTTGCAAAATATATATTTTTAATCTTTTTAAAATGTTCATTTACTCACCCTTAAAATGATACCATTTTAAGTTGATGCAAACACTAATATCATCATACTGGAGCTTGTCTATCTACTTCTGATATGTTCTAAACTAACTTATAAACCAATCCTAAAACAAGCAACCCACTATATTCTTTTTTTTCAGAGGAAAAAATACCACTCTGTGTTATTCATATGAATCAAAAAATATCATTTACATACCAACATGATGACTGATAAATCCAGATCCCTCACATGCAAACATAAAATGACAACTACAGAACACTAATACCAGAAGAAAAATTCTGATCATAGCAGACTTTCCTCATCATCCCTGATAAATCAGGTCAGAAAATGCTGAGAATATCGAAGATGAACTTTAAACAAAACAATTCTGAGCAAGAAATGCTCGCAGAGAGGACTCAAACAGTACATATAAAGATAAACCATCAACTGCTGCAAAACATACGCTGAATAAATATGAGAATCAGCTACTCTAAAAAAGATCAAGATTGCCATGATTTATAACCAAACCATCCATGGTTTCTATGAAATAACCATATCCCATGTCCAAATGCAGGGCCTGTTTCGAGAGTTCATCTTCCAGCTTATTATGCTCAAGAAATGTGTGTTTGAAGATCACCGGAGGGGCCAATTGAAGCATAGTTCTTATGTCATTACACCAATGCATCAGTGAAAGAACATCAAGTGCAAAAATTCTGTTAAGCCAAGATATGATAACCATGGAATCACCATAAATCAACTGCATAGGAATTCCCATCATTAAACTTACTCTAAGAATTGCCCAAAGAGCCAATAATTCCGCTCTTGTGTTCGAGCTTCTTCCACAACCCAAAAAAAAACTGAAATAGTGAGAATCATTGATATAAATCACAAACCATGAGCCACCTATTTTCTCTACAGCAGCTCCATCGAAGAATCCACACGGAAAGGCTTTTAAGGGTTTAGAGCCAATGTTCCGAATTTTATGAATTTTTATAGGCGCAGGGTAAGAATTTATCAAACCTTCAATCCTAGAAATCAGAGCTAAGAAGGACGGTCTCCTACTTTCAAATAAACAGTGATTCCGGAGGATCCAAATACCCCAAAAAATAAACAGAGGCAAGTATCTGAATGGAGGAGATCGCGCAGAGGTATTGAACCATTGATCCAAAAAGGAGTGGACAGAGTTAAAAATTGGAAAAGAGCACCTATACTTATCCACGAAATGTGAGTAAATACGCACAGTGAAGGGACAAAAAAAAAAACAGATCATGAATATCCTCCAAATTGCCTTCGCAAAGAACACAGCGACTGGGACCATTAAAACCTCTACTCTGGAGTTGATCCCAGGTTAAAATCTTCCCTCTGATCATTAGCCAAATAAAACATATAATTTTCAGGGGAATATTCAGAGTCCAAATAATTTCCAGAACTGTATCACTTATCTCTGAACAGCTGTCAGAGAATACACAATTATAACCTTCAGCTGCAATTAAAGGGCCTATGTAATTATTATGAGACCAAAATAGAGTATCATTTTGATCAGAGAGACGAATGCGGCCATATCCAAGCCTCTGATATAATTATCCCAGAAAGCTTTCCATTCACCAACAAGATCAAGATCTTCAGCCGAGAACCAGTAACCTAAGGCAAAGGGAGTTTGATTACGAGCTTGAGCTAGGGTGCAAATGCCAAAGTCCTCCAAGTAATCTCTCAAATCTCTTGGCAGGGTAAAGGATGATCCCATACCAACGAACGGGTATGCACCCAAGCTAATAGAAGCACCATTACCAACTTTCCAGATGATGTCTTTGCCAATCCATGACATGGTAGAGATGAACCCACTCCATATGATTGAGGCATTTCTATAATTGAAGCTCTTATCCCTAAACCATAAATGCAAAGGGTTATTTTTCAAATATTTAACAGAAATAAGAAGATGCCAAATGCCCTTGCTATTTAAAGCTAGCCAGAAACTTTTCATCCTCAGGGAAAGACTAAAGCTAGGAATATGTTTAATTCCCCAGCCACCATGAGAAGTAGGACGAGCCAAAAGATGCCAGTCAGCTAGATGGAATTTTTTAGTCTTTGATGAAGAGCCCCACAGAAAGGAAAAAATCATCTTTCTGAGCTTATCTAAGATTGAGGATGGAATCGGAACCAATGCCATCTAGTAAACTGGCATGCTCAAGAGAACAAATCGAATAAGGACCAGACGACCGCCCATGGAAAGGAGCCTATTAGTCCAATGAGATATTCTCTTTTCAAATTTTGAAACCAACCAGAGCCAATCTTTTACCAAATAACTCGATGGTTTAAGGAAATAGCCAAGATAACCAAAACCTTTATGAAGATAATCAAATCTGTAAGGGAGGAGACCAGTCATTCTTTGGAGAAGTGCCTCATCCAAATCATTATGAAGAAAACAAGATTTGTTCACATTAATACTCATGCCTGAGGCTTCACAAAAAATATCAAGAATGGCTTTAAAAGCCAACCACTCCTCAAAAGAACCCAGACCAAATAAAATCATGTCATCTACAAATAGTAAATGAGTGAGGGAGAGCTGAGAAGAAATTTTGATTCCTTTAATTTTTCCATTCCGCTTGGCGTCCTCGATCAATAGACTAAGCCCTTCTATAACTAGAATGAACAAGAGGGGGGACAAAGGACAGCCCTGCCTGATTCCACGAGAGGCATGAAAGAAAGAGGAAGGAGAACCATTTATTAGTACAGCAAAGTTGGCTGAAGAGATGCAACCCAATATCCAGTTAACCCCAACAAGGAGAACCCCGATTTGGATAAGTAAGAGACGGATAAAGGTCCAATTAACTCTGTCAAAAGCTTTAGATAAATCTAGTTTAAGGATGAGAGCAGATCTTTTTTTGATATTGACAGTATGTAAAACTTCTTGAGTAATGGCTATGGGTTCAAGGATCTGGCGATTTTTGAGAAAACCAAATTGTTGAGGAGAAATGGAGGCATCAAGGAAAGGCTTAAGCCTCATAGCCGCAACTTTAGAAATCAGCTTATAGCAGAGATTACATAGAGAAATGGGGCGAAAATCAGCAAAGGAGACAGGCAGATCTGCCTTCGAGATGAGAGCAAGAAAAGTAGAATTGAGGGCTGGAGTCACTTTGCCCGAGATTCTAACTTATAAACAAGTTTCAAGACAAACATCTTGCTTGAGTGTTGTTATTTGATTAATATTCTGGGGGAGAGGAGAGATATTGTTTCTTGCCTTGAAAACAACTCACCAATCCCACTAGGTTTCAGATCTTGCTAGATAATAATGAAAATTACATGGGCTAAGATTGTTTATACATACTCTACATTTATATTAATTAAGATTGGTCAGACTATATTTATATTTATAGGAATATGAACGTGCACGAGTGGGAGTAAATACCTGTGATACAGTTCTACTGCATCGTATTAAAGTAATTGCAACTATCACTCACTGTCCCTGCCATTGAAGACATCATTGAATATGCAACAGTCAACCGTCTGGATAACAAAAACTTAACGTAACGCAATCCATGCTCTGTTTTAAAATATAGTTTATTTTCGAGAAAATATTGTGCTTTTTTATTTTGTTACGCTTCGAAGTATGTTATTTTCCAATGATTTTGGGAATTTAGATTCTATGTATGGAACGTCAGCTACGATTTCAATTTTGCTGTGCTTGAAATAGTGATGGAATTATAAAAACATCAAACATTTAAACAACTCTATTAATAAAAGAGTTGATTTTTTAGATTTACTGTATATTACCATAGTTATATGGTTTATGATTGGATTAGGTTTATAGGGATTAAATGATTAAGAGATAGTAAAGGAATAGAAAATACAAAAAAAATTGCAATCTTCATATTTTTATATTTAATCAGTTTTAACTGTGAGTTATCCATTTATCAGTCTTTTTTATATTCTTTTTCTTTTTATTTCACATTTTTCTAGTTATCAGCTATGATCCATTCATCAGCTAGCTACCAGTTATTTTATATATTCTTTTTTTTTTTTGAATTGTTTATTTGGAATTTTGAACATCTAGACACTGCAGTTGTGTCATCCTCTTCCTTAGATGAAAAAGCATAGGCTCTTCCTTAGATGAAAAAACATAGGCAGCACGGGCTAATCAACCCCAAATATCAAATAAAAACTTAAAGTAATAATAGTTTTGTTTTAAAATTTTAATATTCATAGACAATTACTCTGCTGTTACTTGAGTTCCATGTATTTGTACTTTCATCTTATTTGTGGAATCAGGTGGCTCTCGGTTATCTGTGAAGTTAGTAGGTTTGAATTGATGATTTTTTAAAAATTATAAATGATAAGAATGGTAAAATTAACGTAAGTGGAAATATTGAATTTGGGAAACATATGAGCTCGGTCCATTTAAATCTATAGATTACTTGCTTACCACATTAGTAACGAGAGGTCAAGTCAATCCAAGGGAAGAATTCATGCACCTTGAGACACGCAGTTATTGTTAAACATTCATAATTGCACGATGACCACTAAAATCATATTTTCTCCGGGGAGATACATACTGTTTGTTTAATTGTGCATGTTCCGACAAAATTTCAAGTTGAAGTTTGTAAGATTTATAATCTTATATTTGACACAAACCCTACTTGCGGATTTATTATTTTAGTTTAGTTTGATGCAAGCTCCACATGTAGAGCATGTGCCTCTGGCTGCTAGAGTAACAGATCTGCGTAAACCTGCAAAACACAAGTTGTAAATTGAAACAGACAATATATCCGAATACACAAATCTATTCTTCGGCTGACTCAACGAATATAAAAAAACGAGTATTGTGGGAGAGAAATGTGCAGATCTGTGTGTTCTGATATTGTTAGTAGAACTAGATTGTTTTTTTCAGTTTACAAGCCAATTAAGAGTAATTTTAATGGTCCGTTCCAGATGGTAAACTATAAATAATTTGAAAGCTGTAAGCTATCAACCAATTGTATGAGGACAGTTATCGTAAGTAAATGTGACCTGACTTATCACTTTTATTTAAAGAAAATTATCCACTTAAAACTTCTACCACTTTTGCCCTCCTTTATGTCTCTAAGTTTTACCATTAACATATTTCTTTACCTATAAAGTATAGGTACTCTTAATCAAAGAAAAGCAATTTTATATTTATTACAGGATCAAATTTAAACAATTATATTGTATGTTTAAAGAACTTTTTAAAAACTTGGTTAAGTTTTGAATTCCATTGGAGTCTTTATTTGAGAACTTGTTATGTTTATGCACATTTTCTCAAATTTGAAATGGTATTTTTTTTTTAAATTTAAGGTGATTATTGAGTATTTACTGAGCAATTTGAATATTAGATTTATTTTAGCTATTTTGTTTCAATGAAATAATAAATTTTTATATTGATAAGTGTTTATATTTTATGAGATTATCTGGTTTGAGGCACATGATTTAGCTGTTCTGTTTGAACGAGCAAAGATGTAAATGGTTTGAGACACATGATTTAGCTATTCTGTTTTAATGAAGTAATAAATTTTTATATTGATAGGTGTTTATATTTTATGAGATTATATGGTTGTTGTGTTAGGGTTAACCTTGACTCACGAATGAGCAAAGATGTAAATGGTTTTAGGCATATGGTTTTCTTAGCACATGGTTTCTTGATAGTTGTATTTGCATGTAATGGGCCTAGTGGTTAAGAGCATGTGTTTCTTCCTAGGAGGTCACAGGTTCAAATTTAGACTTTAGCAGTTAAATTACTGGGCAGAGCGGGGTCCCTTGTCCCACAAACAAGGGGGTCTTATACACCAATTGGTGTCTAGCTTGGCCTTAAAAATATACTATTTATTATTATTATAATGAGCCCTAGTTGTAATCCTCCATTGTAAGTGGTATGGAAAATGAGTTAACTAACTCACTTGGATTGGATGGCATGTTTTGGCCTTGAATGAAGATCTTCATTGGCTAATAGGCATTTATATATTATCTCAGATTTTGGACTTACTTGAGCCGATCAACAAAATTAACCCAACTGTAACAAGTGTATAACAGGGATTCATTTCATGGAAGTAGTGTATTGTTATGTTTAAGTGCTTCTCGATTAAAATTTAAATAAGCTTCAGTTAAAGGGTGGTTAAAGAAATGGTTAACAATTTGTTTTTGTTTTTTTTTCTTTTTATATCATTTTTTGTTTTTTTTTCATTAAATAGTATTTGTTTTGTGGTTATATTAACTCTAACCATTTGGTATGAATAATGGATATAAAATTATATATTTTAGCTTTTACATTCAGGGGCCACATAGTTATAGTTGTGCTAGTTATATTCTCATATATTATTGTATTAATGCTCTTTATTAATCCTAGAATTAAAAATCAGAACCCACCGAATTGGCCTCGGTCATTTTATTTTTGAGAGGTGACGGCCTGCAAGGTGTGAAAAGATAGAATATGGTCAGATCTATTCTTTGGACACTTGCATTGTTTGGACGCAAAGAGAAATTGTAGATCAATGTAGATCTGTGTTTATATTGTTGATGCGGTTGTATTTGTCAAGGTTGGAGGCTGCAGGTTGCAAAGTCGCTTGATGTTACAGTTTAGCCACATGAAATAAACCCAATGAAGGTGCCGAGATCTTTGCACACACAACCGCAGCCGTGAATGTTGTTGATCTGTGTGCAGATCAGTTGGAAGGGGAGATAGGGAGTGAGTTAAACTTTAGATTATTAGCATTTTTGCTGTAAAATTTGTTGGAATTTTGGGAAAGAATTTTTGTTGAAATTATGATTTTGGTTGTTGAAATTGTAATTTTAGTTGCAAAAATGGATTCAGCATCTTCGATAACCCAGACACTTGATTATATAATTTCAACAAATTGAACTACAATTTCAACAATACATATCAAAGTTAAAAATTTCAAAAAAATAATACAAATAATCTAAAATTTAACTCACTCCAACAATTAGGGTTTCAAGATCTACTGCAAAAGGGAACAAGTCCGTAGTATTAAGATCCCTTGAAGGCAGTTAGGGTTTCAAGATCTACTGCAAAAGGGAACAAGTCCGTAGTATTAAGATCCCGTGAAGGAAGTAAAGTTGTGAAAAGAAAGGGCACTATGATAGAAAGGAAAGTGTAAGAAAGATTGGTCGGTGAGTATCCGAAAATGGTATAATCTCGAAACCTCCTTTATGGAAGTGAAAAGCCATAACCAAGTTAAAGGAGATCGCTGGTTGTAAAGGAATGTAATCGCCAAAGGTAAAGAGTATTTTTTTCTTTTAAAGGGGTTTTCTATATCCACGTCATGTGATTTCATTAAAAGTTGTTATGTGTCACAAAGGAAAATCATTTTACAGGAGATAGGTTATTTAAGAATTCTTTTTATGGAAATCTATTGCCAAGGTTAAAAAGGATTTTTTTTTTCATGTGGTATTTAGGAAGGCCCATTTATAGCATTTTAAAGTGAATGCATCACATATTTTTGAAGATAGATATGAGAGGCATTGGCTCAATGGATGTCAAATACTTACCGTATTCAATAATTAGTGATGGTAAAAATTGTGGTTAGTTGGAGTCAATTATGAAGAGTATTGAAAGTTAAAAAGAGTATTGATAGATTTGGTAGTAGAGGGTTTGCTTAATCTACTTGTTTGTGTTTTGTAAATTGTTGTAAAGTATTGAAAGTATTTGTATTTATGTTTAAATTATTGAGCATGTGCTATAAGGGGTGTATGATGGGTTGTACCTCATACCCTAGAGTTTTTGGTTCCCATGTGTTGAGGCCTACATGTATTGGAGTAGGTGTATCCCTCTTATGCTTAGAAGAGGATGTGGCATCAATTTGTGGATTGAACCACTTGGGTAGGTACGAGGGTGGCAGGTGCACTCGTAGCCTAGCTTGATATGGAATCAAAGAGGTTGTTGAGTCTTCAATTAAGGTGAGGAATGTGAGATGGAGTAATCTCATTGTGTTGGAACCAGGTTCTCCTTAAGGAAGAGTTTAATTTATTGATGAACCACATAAGTGAAAAGGATTTCTGGAGAACTAATGGGTAGCTGAGGACCCATGTATTTCGGTAGATGGATCTCTTTTTATATGGGCATCAATGATTAATTGTTTGCAGGTACAAAAGGATTCTAGAAGTGCAGCACATGAAAGGAAAGTCAAAACTAGAGACATGTGAGTTAAAAGAAGCAATGGTTGTCTGAGAAGAATTAAGGATGTAATAGAAACCATTAAAGAAAAAAAATGGAGATGACAATGTGTAATTTACATGTAAATAGGATTTATGAGTACCCTAGTTGTTTTTTTGTGGGGTTAGATATGAAGCAATGCCTCGTGGTTTCTTGTTAGTTGTATTTGCATGTAATGAGCCCTATTTATACGATTCTAATCCTCCATTTCGATTTTGACCATGAATGAAGATATTCATTGGCTGGTTTTTCTCGACATGGGGTTTTCCAGGGTAAATTTATGTGTAGAATGTGTGGTTGCTTGTGCTTATTATATTACTTTTCATGTGATAATTGTAGTTGATGCATGGATAGCAGGAAATTATTATATGTCAATTTGTGCTTTGAGATATTGACTTTGTATACAAGTATAAACTAGCCATACAATGAAAACTTATTGCTATTGTTCCCATAGAAGTGAGATTTACATCATCTAATTTCATTTTGATATTTTGGTGGTGCTTGTGCTTATTATATTACTTTGCATGTGATAATTGTAGTTGATGCATAGATAACATGAAATTATTATATGTCAATTTGTGCTTTGAGATATTGACTTTGTATACAAGTATAAACTAGCCATACAATGAAAACTTACTGCTATTGTTCCCATAGAAGTGAGATTTACATCATCTAATTTCCTTTTGATATTTTGGTTACTTCTTATTACAGTTAATTTTATGTCTTTCAACAGTTATGAATGTTAGGCTTTCCTAGCGAGAATTTATCTATTTTCATATGTCTGCAACACTCACTTATTTGCTTATGTTCTAAATTTAGCGTTGATTATGTTTTTTTAACAAAGGTTTCTTTTTCCATGAAAAAAATAACCTTTTTATTACTTCATAGTAAACCAAAACACATTCGTTAGATGCACTTGGAACTAACCAAAACAGTTTTTAACACTACTATAATTTGCAATCTTGTCCACTAATAATACTAAAAAAGTAGACTTTGTAAACAATCCTTTTCCACTCTTTTTAATTTTTGAAAATACAGAGTTTTAACTATAAACCAATATAGCTATACTTACATAATTTGAAATTGTTTCATTTTTTATTAAAAAAAATATTTTTAATCAACTATCATCACATACAATTCTTTTCATCAACTTCTCCATCTATTCTCCTAATGAAATATATCGAGTAGCAAGAAGCAACACTCCAACCTTTAATAGTAATCCCACCTCTTCATTATGCTCTCTAAAAAGATGACAAATTTTGAATGTATTGAAAGTCCCTTTGATGCAGGGGCATTAGAGCCCAAGACAAATCATCACAGATAGACGACTGGATCACTCAAAGGATAGTAGACAACCTCAAGTTCTATGGGTGAAAGGTTGACGGGAGAATAGAGTCAATAATGGAAATACCGACTAGGAGTGGTCAACGATAGACGATAGGATGATGAGGGAGGTCAACAAGAGGTCGAAGGTGATGCCAAACAAATGGAGAAAGGAAGTTGTGAGACAATACGGTGACAACGAGTGTATGACGACTGACTGTTCAACCAAGATGTCGAGGCGAGGAACTGTTGATGTAGTTGAAACATTTGCAAAGTAGTTATGGTGGTTGTTGTAGAATACCAGATGGTGGAACCTGCAAACAGAGGTCATGTTAAATATTTAATGGAGTATGGTTGTGCCTAAGAGTATGTGATGATTCTAGAAGGAGAGTCGAAGGATTGAGAACCAGAAATCAGCTATAAATACCAGTTGGTGTTCAGAGAAAGGGACTTTTTCTAGTCTTGGCAAGAGAACCTTGGAGAAATCTAAGTGTAGAGGATTTCGACATACATTCCAAGAACTGAGAGAGTGAGAGAGTAGACGTTCATTTCAATTGATCCGATCTTAGACTCGCATTGTAAATTCCTCTGTAAAGAGATTGTTTAATTTAATTGAAATCCATAATCCTTGGAAAACTTGTTTCTGTTGTGTGACTATTGTGCTTTCATTATGTACACTGACTTGCAGCCGACCCACCTAGATCACGTCTACATTAGTTGGTATTAGCGTAGGAAGTTGTCCTACGTGAAAGGTTCAATTGTGATTGGACATGGAAAGCGACTCCAACTGTGGTTGGGTAGAGTTGTTGGAAATGGTGTTTTAGTCATCCGAGTAGAAAGGATGGCTCACAAAGGTGTTAATGTTCGTGGAATATGACAACACGAAGGAGCAGGGGTCATGATTGACCGTGAAATGTTTGAGGAATACGTCCAGATGATGAGGACGTTGAAGAATGAGTTAGCAGTCATGAAAGCAACCCAATGACATGGATATGTACCCGATTGACCTTAGTGATGAGAAAGTTGAGGATGAAGAAAATGTATCGAACGGTGAAAAAGAAGATGACCCAAAAGGAAAACTGTTGAAATTTTTGTCAAAAATGAGGGGTCATGCTAAGATGGATGTGCCTACCTACTATGGAAGTTTGAATCTTGAGGATCCAATACACTAGTTCAGAGAGATGGAGAAATATTTTGATATAGAGCAGATAGAGGACCCAAAGAAGGTGAAAGTTTCATGTATGAAGTTAAAAGGTCATGCCTCATTGTAGTGGGACAATGCGCATGCTGACATAGTGAAGAGGGAAAATATAAATCGAATACTTGGGATAGAATGGTCGTCAAGTTGAATCATAAGTTCCTTCACATCAACTATATTATTTCTCTGTACAAGAAATTGTAAATCCTGCAATAGAAGGGGATGATTGTGAAAGAATTCTATCGACTGTCGATTAGGTCAAGATAGACCGACGAATGGGAAGAGGAAATATCATGCTACGTGAGTGGGATGAAGTATTCCATTCATGATGATTTGAGCATGTCTAGGTTTATGAAAGTTGAAGAAGCCTATCAATTATCTCTGAAGGGAGAGGATAAACTATTCATAAAGACTTCGATGAGCAGGGGGAAGTCGACTACTCAAAATCAGAAGTTTGTTTCCACCAAAGGTCAAACTAGTGGGGCGAGAAGAGAAGAAGGTCATGACAAACAATGAGAGGAGAGCATGACCAGAGATAGCATTCCTGAGTATTGACGAGGAGGAAAGAACTCCAAAATTTGAGGTAATAATAATCATATAGGAGCTTTTGGAGGAAGACATGCATACCAACTAAGATCATCTGCTACAACTGTCGTGTGATGGGACATAAGGAATATGAATACCTAGAGAACCTGCATACCACAGTTCGATAAGAGGCTATAATTCAGGGCGTAGACGACAAGGATGGTCCAATTGTGAAGGGAAACTATGATGAAGTTGCATCGGTAGGAGGTTGAAACCTGACAGCCTAAAAAACCCTGTTACAATCTATGCAATAGGAGGAGAGGGAGTCGATGCAGAGGAAATCCATATTTTGGATGAAGGTGAAGGTTCACGATAGATGTTGCATGACCATCATTAATGGGGGCAGTATGAAAATCAAGTCTCGACGGAGGTGATCGATAAGTTAGGATCAGAGTGTTGACTGCACCCAAATGCTTATAGAGTGTTGTGGTTGCAAAAGAGTCACCACCTTACAATGACATAACAACGCCTGAACAATTTTAAGATTGGTGGTTTGTAGGACAGTGTGCTATATGATGTAATCCCAATGGGTACATGTCACCTATTATTGGGTCGACTATGGCAGTACGACCGAAACATGGTGTATGACACTCACAAGAATACGATTACAGTCGTGATGCAGACATGACCTAGGTGGTCGACTGCTGATCAGTGCAAACAAGAAAAACACAAACATACACACTCACATAATACAACTATTCCCAAGAATTATGGCTTTCACTTAAATATGAGACAACCTCTTTTTTACAAGATGAATTACATGCAAGCCTCGTCTTGACTAGTCAGAATGCACATCGATCAAACAACATACAACTACGAGAGGGAATGCTACATTCTCAACGCTCAACACACACACAAAAGTATGGAAACTCTCTACTCATCGATATGAGCTTTTCTGCAAGCCTCTAACAATCCAACCTCAATCTAATCTCTCTTCTCTGCATGCGTACTAGTATTTATATTTGCGCCTCAGTGCAAATGACTCGGCTTTCCTTCTTAAAGTTCACCTACTCCTAAGAATCCTCATAAATACATTAAATACATCCTCGGGTCCAACTTTGCATATTGTCCCACCTAGCTTCATTGCAACAACTACCATAACTTAACGTCAGAGGAAATATTGAATTTTGTAAACATATGAGCTCAGTCCATTTAAATCTATGTATTACTTGCTTATCATATTAGTAACGACAGGTCAAGTCAATCCAAGGGGAGAATTCATGCACCTTGAGACACGCAGTTATTATTAAACATTCATAATTGCTCGATGACCATTAAAATCATATTTTCTCCGGGGAGATACATACTCTTTGTTTAATTGTGCATGTTTCGAAAAAATTTCAAGTTGAAGTTTGTAAGATTTATTATCTTATTTTGACACAAACCCGACTTGCAGATTTATTATTTTAGTTTAGTTTGATGCGAGTTCCACATGTAGAGCATGTGCCTCTCGCTTCTATAGTAACAGATCTGCGTAAACCTGCAAAACACACCGCTTATAAATTGAAACAAACAATATATCTGAATGTGAAATATAAACAACTATACTGTAAATATTAATTTGAATTTTTGAAGATCATGACACGCTTATAAATTGAAACAAACAATATATCTGAATGTGAAATATAAACAACTATACACTAATTTGAATTTTTTAAGATCATGACAGCTATAAGCAACCAAATTGTATGTGAGGACAATTATCACTGACTGCCTTGATTTATCACTTTTATTCAAAGAACTTTATACCACTTAAACTTCTACTTTTGCTGACTATATGTCTCTAAGTCTTGCTATTAACATATTTCCTTGCCTATAAAGTATAAATACTCTTAATCAAACAAAAGCAATTTTATGTTTATTACATGTGTAATCAAATTTAAACTATTATATGGTATGTTTATAAAACTTTTTAAAAACTTTGTTGAGTTTTGAATTCCATTGGAATCTTTATTTGAGAACTTGTTAGTTTTATGCACATTTTCTGAAATTTGAAATGATATTTTTTTTAAATCTAAGATGTTTATTGAACATTTAATGAGCAATTTGAACATTAAATTTATTTTAATTGTTTTGTTGGAATGGAATAATAATTTTTATAATGATAGAAATAATAAATTTCTATATTGATAAGTGTTTATATTTTATAAGATTATATGATTGTTGTGTTAGGGTTAACCTTGACTCCAATATGAGCAATGATGTAAATGGTTTTAGACACATGGTTTTTGTAACCCATGATTTTTTGATAGTTGTATTTGCATGTATTGAGCCCTATTTATAGGGTTGTAATCCTCCATTATAAGTGGCCTGGAAGGTGAGTTAGCTAACTCACTTGGCCTAGATGCTCTGTTTTGGCCATGAATGAATATCTTCATTGGCTCATTTTTCTCCGCATGGAGTTTTTTTGGGTAAATTTATGTGTCTAATGTGTGGTCGTTGTGGTTGCTTGTGCTTTCTTTGTTTTGTTCTTATATTAACTCTAATAATCTGGTATGAATAATGGATATAAAATTGTATATTGTAGCCTTTATTTAACAACCCATTATCTTCACGAAACTAAATGATTGGTTATTCTGGTATATTATTGTATTAATGGTTCTTAGGGCATTTTATTAGTATATTATTGTATTAATGCTTGTTAGGGCATTTTATTTTTGAGATGTGGCTACCTGCAGGGTGTGAAAAGACGGAATATGGTCAGATGGACACTTGATGTGCAAGGAAAAATTGTAGATCAAAGTTAAACTGTAGATCTAGCTTTACATATGTCAAATGTGAGGCTTGATCTGTGTTTATATTGCTGATGCAGTTGTGCTCGTCAAGGTTGGACGCTGCAGATTGCTAAGCTGCGTGATGCTGCATTTTAGCAACATGAAATAAACCCAATGAAGGTCTCGTGAGATCGTTGCACACAGAACCGTTGTCGTGAACGTTGATGATCTGCAGATAGGGTTTCAAGATCTACCGCAAAGGGACACGCTGGCTGCTAAGAAACTTTTGGTCGATGAGTATCCGAGAATGGTACAATCTCGAAACCTCCAAGAATTCTTTTTATGAAAAGTTATTGCCCAGGTCAAAAAGGGTTTACTCATGTGGTGTTTAAGAAGGCCCATTCATAGAATTTTAAAGTGAATGCATCACATATGTGGAAGATTGATATGAGAGGCATGAGTTCAATGAATGTCAAAGACTTACTGAATTCAATAATTAGTGATAGTAAAAATTGTGGTTAATTGGAGTCAATTAGGAAGAGTATTGAAAGTTAAAAGGAACTTTTACATAGCTTGTGTTTTGTAAATTCGTGTAAAGTATTGAAAGTATTTGCATCTATGTTTAAATTATTGAGCATGTGTTATAAGGGTTCATGACGGGTTGTACCTCACACCGTAAGTTTTTGGTTTCCATGTGTTGAGGCCTACAGGTATTGAAGTAGGTGTATCTCTCTTGTGTGTAGAAGATGATGTGGTATCAGGTTGTGGAACGAACCACTTGGGTAGGTGTGAGGGTGGTAGGTGCACTCGTAGCCTAGCTTGATGTGGAAACAAAGAGGTTGTTGTGTCTTCAATTAAGGTGGGGAATGTGAGATGGAGGAATCTTGTTGTGTTGGAACCACGTTCTGCTCAAGGAAGAGTTTAAAGGAAGAGTTTAATGTATTGATGAACCACAAGTGAAAAGGATTCCTAGCAGGGTTGGAATTTCAAATGGCGGACACCCATCAAAATTGCTAGTAGCAATCAAAATCTGAAACCTTTTCTATATTCTAAGCCAGATTTTGACGGTTTTGGTAAAATCTTAGCTGTATTTAACGGGTAAATTGTCCCATGACGGGCATTTAACCGTCAAATTCCATCCCTGATTCCTAGAGAAATGAAAGTTACAACGATTGAGGACCCATGTATTTTGGTAGATGGATTCCCTTTTTATATGGGCATCAATGATGAATTGTTTGCGGGTACAAAAGGATTCTGGAATTGCAACACATGAAATGCAAGTCAAAACGAGAGAAATGTGATTTAAAAGAAGCAACGGTTTTCTAAGAAGAATTCTGGATGTAATAGCAACAATTAAAGAAAAAAATGGGGATGACAATGTGTAATTTACATGTAAATAGGGTTCCTTAGGTGTTTTTTTTGGGGGTGGGGGGATTAGATCTAAAACAATTCCCCAAGTCAAGTTTAAAGTGGGGATTGTTAGGGTTAACCTCGACTCAGGAATAGGCAAGGATGTAAATGGTTTTACGAACATGGTTTTGGTAGCCCGTGGTTTCTTGTTAGTTATATTTGCATGTAATGAACCCTATTTATAGGGTTCTAATCCCCCATTGTCAGTGTGTCCTGGAAGGTGAGCTTAGCTAACTCACTTAGCCCGGATGGTCAGTTTTGGCCATGAATGAAGAGCTTCATTGCCTAGTTTTTCTCCACATGGGGTTTTCCAGGGTAAATTTATGTGTGTAATGTGTGGTTTCTTGTGCTTATCATTTTCTCACATATTTATTGTATTACAAATTAAAAATAAACAATTATAAAAAATATATTACCTTGCATGTGATAAATATAGTTGATGCATAGATAACGAACAATTATTGTATGTCAATTTGTGCTTTGAGATATTGACTTTATATACAAGTATAAGCTAGCCATACAATGAAAAATCTAAATTTCACACAGAAGCGAGATTTACATCATCTAATTCTCTTTTGATATTTTGGTTACTTCTTATTACTGTTAAATTTTTCTCTTTGCGCATTTATGAATGATACACTTTCCTAAGGAGAATTTATCTATTTCCGTATGTTTGCAATACTTGGTTATTTGCTTATGTTCTAAATTTAACGTTGATTATGTTTTTTTAAGGTGACATAGGTTTTTTTTCCATGAAAAAAATAGCTTTTTATTTACTTCATACTAAACCAATTATGTATCTAGCACCTATGTGCTTCCCTGTTGGACTAATAGGACCCACAAAATCAACGGCCCATTTATCGAATTATTGTAGAGTTATTTGTGGTACTAATGGAATTTCATCTCGTCGTGACAGCTTTCCAATTCTTTGGCAGACATCATAACTACAATAGTATTCTCGGGCGTCTGCATGCATGGTAGGACACCATAATCCTGCTTGCAATATATTTTGGACCGTAACTTTTCCAGAAAAGTGTATTCCCGCGACGCCAACATGCGCTTCATTTAGTATCATTAGTCACTTATGTTCTAAGACGTAGCGATGAAGAATCTCATTAGGGCCCATTTTGTATAAATGTCGAATGATTAACTAGAAGTATGCAACTCGCACAACTAACTGCTTCTTTTTTGCAATAGTAAATTCAACTGGTGCATAACCCATACTCAAAAATTGTATGATGTCTCTATATTGATCATCAAACATCGTATACTGAAGTGAAGTGAACTATGAAAGGAAAAAAAATTGTGCAACCTTGAATCCTGGGCATGGTAGCTCCATTAATAGGGAATAATGGCCCTAATGGACATCCCACATTTTGAGAGAGGAACTTGGATAAATTATTGCACTTAGTTCCTCCTTAGACACCTCTAGGGAGGATGTCTATATATTGACAATAATTATGAGATCACGGATAGGGAAATCCATATGGTCTTTGGGATTCTACACAAGGGCATGGATACATGACAAAATTCATAGTTGGCACTTCTACTAAGGAAGTGTTCAAGAAATATCACATGCTTAGAGGGTCACATGGGTGCATCATCTCTACAATATTGGAGAATAGAGTAAGATTCACAACAAAGGTCCTTGTATGCAAGTTGTTGAGTAAATGTCTCAAGGATGAGTGCCTAGTTAGGGTGATCATTATAGTAGAAAAGTGAGCGATAAACCAAAAAATGGATTGGGTGTCGTATTTGATACAATAGTTCCTATAGATATTCCTATATGTGCAGGGATAGGGGATAGAGTTCCACTATAGTTGGGTCCTACTGTTGATCTCTATGATGGTCTAGAAGCCACCACCTGGTTTCTCATATGACCACCCTACCCCTGAAGACTTTGTGGCATAAACATTCTTGGTATTAAATCGTCATCCCATGAAAGAGTTTCAAGTGGACATGGATACTATGTTTCATTATTGGTGCATAGCCATGTTGAACGCTATAGTAGAGTCCTAGATTCCATAATTAATTGTGTACTAGTACAAGGACGTAACGGTGGTATTTGAGGTTGATTTCCTCAATGTCCTCATTTCAACAACGTAAAGACAAGTTTTGATGAAGACATCATGTCGTTCTACATCAAATCTAAGGATGTCAAGGCCAAAGTCTTGTAGTGGCCATAGAATATGTAGATTCTCTCAGACTCTGATTTAGAGATTTTGGAGGAAGAAATTGTATAAAAGAAAAAACCCTAAAGATGAAGGCAATAGTTCTATACCACCAAGGAAATCACCCTACTTGACTGAGAAGCATAAGCACGAGGAAATTCCCTCGGATCATCATGAGGATGCAAAGAAGAAACAGAGGAAATCCCCTTCCCCATGATCGAAACAATATCTGGAGGAGAAATAAGAGGATGAATAAAATTTCTCATCTGTAGGAACACCTGTAACCAGACTTCCTATGTCATTTCACTACAACAGTTTTTAGCGATTTGGGAATGCACAAGAGAAAGCACCAGATCCAATTAAGGAATCACTCGAGGTGACAAGCCAACAAGAAGGAGAGCATAGTAACTCCCAAACACAACAAGAAGAATCCAACACTTTGATGGTTCCTGACATTGTCTAGTTGTTGCAGTCAAACCTGGAGTGCAAACAAATTCTCTAAAAGGATAGCAAGGAACAACTCAAGGAGATGAGAATGGTACTCCACATCGTGTCGGGGATTTTCGTTGTGTAGACTTTAGAGGCTATTGACACTAGTCGAGCACAAGGGTTTCAAAAGTAGGCAACACAGACCTTTCATAGGAATCTCAAGATGAACCCTTTATCCATATTTGTGGTTCAACCAAAGATAGTTTTAGAAACTAACTCATTTCCATACAAAGAGTTGAACCTGTATTTGGTCCCAACTTCTAAATTGCAGTACTATGTTACTGATATCTTCATCGAGCTTGGAAAAAGACATGTGAATCTAGGCCACACATATGATGGGCTCAAGCAGACGCATGGAGAAGTAGTACAAGCAACATACCAACTAGAAATTGAGGTGGCCAAGGTCTACATTGTGTTTCTAGTGGCCAGTTCACCAATTGATAGTCATCTCCATCCTTCCCAAAAAATATCCCAAATCAATGACACAATTGTTGCGCTTTAGTAGGAAGTGAGAGAATTCAAGGCATAGATCAAGACAAATCCTTCCTCGAAGGAGTTAGATCTTGCATAGAAGATAGAAGAAGAAGAAGACTCTGACATAGTTCCCTCTTTCGACGAAGAAGGAAACAATGATGTAGATCATTGTGCTAACCAAGTAGATCACAATGATTCAAGATGAACATAAGTTTGTCACAAGGATAGTTTATGAAGTGCAATACCATGTGCAAAGGAATTTTGATAGCATGTTAGAACTCCATAGTAAGGCAAGTGAGTTCCTTACCCTTACAAAGAAGGAAAAAGTAAAATCAGGAAAGAGTAAGAAGGTAGAGGTGGACTCATTTACTTTAAATCTCATTGACGTCACTAGTGAGTTTGAACCTATTCAAAGAAACTTCTAGGATTTTTTCTAAAGCCTATGCACCTGGATGCCCTCAGAAACATCCTTAAATCCCTTAGTCTCGTGGCTCAGAATGAGCCACATATTAGTGTCAGGGGCCTGTTGGTTCTTAAGCTTTGGATAATTTACTGTGTCCCAACATAATACAATTACACTACACATATATTTTTGTTAGATGCTACACATTGCTAACCACTTGGAAGGTTTGGGGTACCTTAGCTTCTATGAAGGCCTATTTTGTAAAGGGGGTTGTTCTGATAATTCTGAAGTTTGTGAGTCTTTATTTCAATTGATGTTTTTATGTGGGTTTGTTCATGTAATTTTTTGTTGTCTATTCTATGGTTTTTTGTCATATCCTAGTGCAATGATGAAGGATTATTAAGTTGTTGAACTGAGTCTGAAGTAATGGATTGTAGCTTGTTTTTCGAGTAATATAATACATGTGCTATCCTATATTTACTTTTGTGCATTTCTCTATATGAATGATTGTATGTTTAATTTTTAAGTAGGTTTAACAAATTAATCTTAGCGTGTTGTTGGTTGAATGATATGTTAGTTTAATGATATGTCTAAGTAAGTAATGGATATAATGTTGAAGAAAGAGAAACCATCCTTCCCTACATAACCTTGATTCAGGTTCATGTGTAATTTTCTGTGTGCATATTAGGTGATACCTTAATCTATTTACAGAGTACTAAAAATTTCAGTGACTATAGGGTTTTGTTGGTCACCTATACCGAACCCTAGGTCTAATTGAACTCACCAGCCAACAAATTAGCTCATAAAGTGTGCCAGATTGAGAATAGATCAAGTCAATTTGTTGAGCACTTCGAATGAGTTGTTCTTTAGTGGGGTATCTAGACATAGACACATATTTGGCTAGGAAATGAAGACTTCACAAACCATTCTGCAAATAATTCATCAAGGATGCAACTTTCTTCGACTAATGATATCACCTCCATTCATGAATGTGATCAGAAATGTGAATAGTGATGGTTTCTTTCAAAGTGATGTTAAAAGTTTTGTTACCATCTCATAGAAATTAGGTAACTAAAAAATTGTAAGGAATGTTACAAGGAAAACACCTTCTAGTGGAGGATTTTACGAAAGATCCTCTAAAAAGGCCCAATTATCCATTTATAGCGAAGGTCACTAGCAATGGTGGGTAGGAACAGGTTTTAGTGGATGTTTTCTAAATGATGCTTGTTATCACGAAAATAGTGCACATATGTGATATTTTCACAATTTACATGGTAAAGATTCATCAACATACAAGATGCATCCAACTGAAAAAATCTTCACAAGACCCAAAGAGAAGCTTGAGTACAAAAGTGCCTCAAAATAATCAAAATGCACAACGGTGCGGATAATGGCATGTTTATGCATGCAACACCACATGTCTCCAATACGACACCCACGTGACAATGTGGAAATTCCTTTGATACCTGCACGACTGACAGAAACAATGGGATCTCACCCACCAGTGGTGCATTAAAGGCTCATGAAAGCTCCATTTACTCAAATAATTCAAATTTTGTCTCTTTGCACACTTGGTTTCCTTAAATGGCCTCTCTTGTGTACTTTGGAGCCACGTCATGGATCATTGAGTTCACATTGTGATCTTGTTATTTCTTGGACACCTATTGGCCTTTAAAAGAAAGGTGTGGGCATACTAATTGTAAGAGAATTCTTAGAGAAAGGTTAATATGTTGTTGGATTTGTGCTTGAGCTTCCTCATAGCTCAAAATTTCCCTCTTGTCAAGCATTACTCAAGATCTCTTGCCTCCTTCCCTCGAGGGGAAATTGTTCTCAACGTGTGTTCTTCAAGCCACTTGACATCTAGTGTGCACTAAATAGATCTCCCTTCAGAGGATTTTTTTACTCCATTTGGAGCTCACATCTCCAAGGTGTTGTATTTTCTTGACCGTTAGGAAATAAAAGAAGTGGTTTGGCATCTATTGGTTGTTGGATTTTGCATCTCTTACCCCATCTAGCATGTTATTTTATTTTGTTTTATTTCTTTTACTTTGTTTTTTGTTACTAAAAAACATTTGCATACTCACTTGGAGGACTCATTCCCACCACAACAAAGGGGATTCTAGTACCAAGGCCTTGTTGCGGCCTGCAATTCCTAGCCCCTAACCAAGTGTGAAGAAAGCACTCTTGTGATATATTTCCCACAACGTTATTTATGGTGACTCCACTTTGTTTTAGTTCATTTCTCATTCATTAGGTTGTTATTTGTGAAGTGGGTAATTTATGGTATTTTATGCCTTGCAGGTGAAGAGGACCATCACTTTCATCCTAGAATGTCAGCCCCCAAGAGGTTGTTTTTTCCATTTTATCATACGTGCGGCTCTCAACGTCTCGACCACACTGACAATGTAGATATTATTTTGATAGATGCACGACCCATGCTCATTAACAGACTTTCACCCACACAGATTTATATTTCGTATCAGTGCATTCTCGTACTCATTGCATTCTCGTACTCATTGCACTCATGTGACAGCATTCCAGCAAGTCTCTCCGTTGCACTACAGTGCGACTGTTAATTTTTCTTTCACATGGTTGTTCTTTGTTTTTCCTTTTATCAATTCATCCAACAATTTGCAACCCAATTGTTGCTTACTAACAAACTAGAATTAAGTAATCTTCCAGTTTTTACTTTTTCCTTTAGTAAGTATACCACCTAGACTAAGATTAGGAATTAAAGGGGTCATCCCTCGAAATATACTTAGGTAACTAACCTTTAGGATCCCCAAGGACCTCATTATTTTCACTAGTGTTCAAGACATCTTAATGTTTTGTACTTTACTTAAACATATTTGGTTCAAGTAGAGTAGAATCAACTTTTTACACACAAACTGAATGACCTAAAGACTCTCCTCTTCCAAATTATTCTCTTCATAATTTTGGTGAATCATAAATGGGAGTGAAGTGTAAAATACCTCCATTGCATACTTAACATTTTTTTTACAAGCATCGTTAGTTTCTTTAGAGCTGAAGTTATAATTTCCATTATTTTGTTTTTATCACTTTAGTTAATTACAACAATGCAATTTGCTTACATCACATGTGATTTCCCACTTGCACACATCAAGGGACCTAAAGACTCTTTTAGTCCAAGTATTCCCTTTATGATTTCAATGAGACAAAAAGGAATGGAATTATGAATTAATACCCTCCTCACACACCTTAAATATAAAAAAACCCATAAAATAAACCATTGTAAATGCTAACAAACTAAAATTCTCCATAGAAGGTCACAAAACAATACTTTAGTTTGGTAGGATTGATTGCATTAAGCATCCAAAACACACCCACCAATCTGGTTTCACTAGGCATTATTTTTAAAACATAGCATTGTTGTCGTTTAGGGTGCTATAAAATCCTTTTATAAGCAAGTGTTCAAAGAAATCATGGATCGGAAGTGTACCATGACCAAGGAGGAAAAAGTTGAGGTATAGCTACCCTACTTTCCACTACGAGTCACCCAACTCATTGTAGGGATACAACGCAATACCATCCAGGCCCAATAGTTGATCCACACTTGATGCAGGTAACCTTAGTGGCCAAGACTTAGGGCATCTCCAAGGAGAATTTGTGAGTGAAAGTGACCCTTGAAGTCAAATATTATTGTTGGGAGGTGTTTCCAAGTCTTGTTTATTGAAATATTGGCCCCATCATCCATATAACTGGCTCTTTGTTACCTCCACTAGTCGGTCGTTGAGTGGATTCCACTATCACAAACAATTTTGCTTTTGGGAGTCCCAGTTACATTTGAGAGGAAGAATGTTAATTCTTGTGGGGAATTTACAAATTTTTTTCTTTTCTAAATATAAGTTCACTTAATTTGTAATTTAAAAAGAATCTACATGTGGACACCTTTGCACTAAGACATGTTTGCACATATCGCTCATTTTTTGCACTATATTGCATCTATTGTGGTTAGGATATTTTTGCATTTTTTCATTTGTGTTTATTTCACCTCACATCACTCTCACTTGGATACTAGAATTCTACCATAGAGGAATAAACCCCCCCCCCCCCAAAGGCAGTCCCGCAAACTGCAAGGTTGTTTGGTTGTGGAGCCTGATCTTCTAGATTTAGATATGTTATTATTCAGTTGTGTTTGTACCCCATTTTTACTGTACACTCATTTCAGTTGGGGGTGCGGGGGGGCATCATTCACCTGCAGGTGTACGAGGACCAGCAGTGGTTCAGGTGCAGTGCTCCTGAAAGAAATTTTCAGGATGTTTGTTGGCAAACAATTTGCAGACCCATGGTATTTGGTGGCCCTTAGTATTTTCCCATGGTAATCCCCCTATAAAAGGAAAGCATTGTAATACCGTTGTGTATTGTATTGTAGCATTGTAAAACAATATATATGATTGTGTGAGAGAGACTATGAAAGAGAGAAGAGTAAGTGCAATGGGGTTGTTGCAGATTGTATCCCTTCATTTTTTTGGATGGTATAGTAATAAAGGACATGCAATTTCTATGTGGACGTAGCCCATCTTGGGTGAACCACGTTATATCTTTGTATCTCTTGTATTGTGTTTAATATTTGCATCTTTTTTAATTGTTTAATTGTTATTGCTCCACGATCCTGTTTTTCTAACAAATTCCTCTCCCCTCTCTTGAGGGGTGTTTTTCCACTTTCTCCCCATGGTACATGAGGGATATCACCTGGTCAGGGTTGTTCCCAGACCAATTTTATTGGATCTTCTAGGAAAGGGCATACCTTACTTAACTCACTCTCTCTGCTTAAAATAGGCTCACCTTTGTTTACTCCACCAAGAGGAAATACCCCACCTCCTTTCCCCCCTTCGAGAAGAGGACACTCTACATATTCATCTTCCCCTCAAATACAAACATCACCACCACATATTCCAAGGTCTCCCCCTCGTGGAAACAACACACATAATAAAATTATGTCCCCCAACCCAAACCTACAATTCATGGAAAGTTTGAATCTCCCTGATCTAGTCAAGTTGGTTAATGATCGCATAGCTCATGACGCTACCTAGTCGGATATTCCTTAAAATATCTCACCGGACATCCCTAAGTTTGAAGGGAAACAAGGAGATGATCATGCCAACCATATCATGTCTTTCCATCTATGGTTTTCCTCAAACAACATAGTGGTAGATTCGATATGACTTTGTCTCTTCCAAAGAACCCTAACTGGTACATTTGCAACGTGGTATGTGAATTTTACTTGAGCATCTCATACAAAATTTGAGATAAACACCATTGCATTTCTCTTTTACTTCAAGATACCAATAAGACATGACTTAGGCCTTGAAATTCTCACATAATTTTGACAAAACACTATGACACACATCGCGGATCACATCCATGAATGGCGTCGCCACTGCACTTTATGCAATATCAACATTCAACCCCCCTTCCTTCTGAATTGGTTCCTCAAATATCTCCAACTGTATATTGCAAAGGATATGGATACCTCCATTCCACAAAATGAGGAAGAAGTGATATTCAAATCCCAACACTTTGACTTCGTCTATGCCCAATCAGGGTATTTGTACACCGTACTACTAGATGTCTGTCGACATGGATCGTTATATCCTTCTGTTGCAGGGATGTCACATTCTGTGAATGGAATTATCGGGTCCATTTCCTCCCATGGTAAATTTCTCCTGCAAATAATTCTCTCATCGCCACCAATGATGGTGCAATACCCACCTATCCTCGTTGTGTCATTTCCCACTACTACTGTCCCAAACCCTTCATTTGTACAGACACATTATAGAACATACAACCCTATCTATCGTAGTACAAGCTAAGTACAAATGGCTTCCCAACCGCAAATGTAACCACTTGTTCCTAAATCCACATCATATGCAACACTACCCGCTTATATCCTACCCCTGGGGTATAATCCCTGATGTCCATACCCATTTCCTCCTGGAACGACTACCATTCCCCATATGGGAGTCAAATTTTTCCCACCTTCTATGAAACAACAATCTCAACAATTTGAGCAGTTGAACATCGCCAATCTCATGAATCCTCAAAATCAATGGAAAAAGAAGAGAAAGAGCAAACAACCCCAATAGCGGGGGAAAGGGGGTGACCAAGTTCCCCAAAATAACCTAAACTAGGGTAACCAACCAACAGAATGGGGAAATCCCCCTAATAAAGGAAATAACACCAACCTGACGACCAATTACCCTTGCTCAATCTGTGGTGGGTACGACCATTACACTCACCATTGTCCGCTCATCCCTGATTGCCAGCAATTGGAGCAAGCAAAGAAACAAACACCAACAAACCCTCCTCAAGATCCTACTACAGCACAACCCTAACAAGTTGTTATGTAATAACCTCTTTCCAACCAAGGAATGGATACCCAATAGTTGAACCCTCTCCCCCCAAGCGGCAGATCCTTCCAAAACATCTTTATGAACTTGGCATCAGTCAACCTACAGAATCATGCCAAAGGGTACACTAGTGTTGACACCTCACCTATCCTTGAATATACTTCAATCCCTTCAGAAGGCCCTTTGCATATTTCGTGCCCCAGTATGAAGAAAATTTCAAGGATACCTAAATAACCACTGAGGTTTTCCCCTCATAACCCTCACATGAAGGATATCGATAATTACAGTATTATTGATGAATTGTCACAATCACAAGCCACCATGTCAACATTAGAAGTGCTTCAGTATTTCCCCACACAATTCAAGGTGTTATTCAATGCACTTGGTGCAGTCGACCCTTTCGATTGACACCTTATGTCCATTTCAAACTTCACAAAGGAGAGCCACGAATACATCATCCATCACGTTTTAGGTCCCAGACATTGTTAAGAACATCACCATTTATCACTGTATTATCGATGAAGGCACATCCACATGCATTATGTCTTCCAATGTTTGGAAACGATTGGGTTCACCGGAGTTAGTTCCATCCTCTATCTTTCTTCGTACATATGATGGAATACCATCCCAACCACAAGGATTATACCAGAATGTCCCCATTGAGCTAGAGGGAAATATGGTAATGATTGATGATGAAGTCGTTGATTCCCAATTAGACTACAACACCCTGTTGGGTCATAGTTACATGTACGTCATGAATGTAGTGGCCTCCTCGGTCTTTCACATCATGATGTTCCCCTTTAATGGGAAGGTTTTCACACTAAACAAACTTAACTACTACGATCCCCATGCAACTACTAATCTCAACAATGTCCTACCTGCAATAGGCGAAGCAAATCCCACCCCCTTGTTGAGTATGGTTGTCATTGATGTCAAAGAAGATTAGTAAAGACAAAGGATTAACAAAGTGAAGTTACGAAGTCAGATGGTCCAAATCAAAGGAGAGAAGATAGATCAACAACGGGAAAGGATCCCCAAAGTAAATATGCATGGAAGAAAACATTCTGGAGCACCAAAGTGAGGTTCTGTATTTGGAAGTTGATTAACGGACGAGGAGCATTCTGCAAGCAATCAATGGTTCACAGTGTTGCGGAAAGAGAGTTGCAGAAGTCACTTTTGAGAATTTGTGAGAAAGCAAACCCGCAATCCGTAATCCACAAATTGCGAAAGGAATTTTGCAGAAAGAGAATTGAGGAAGTAGTCTCGAGAAAAATCAAAATGCATACCCGCAATTCGTAATCCGCAATTGCAGAAAGGTATTTGCGGAAAGGTATTTGTGGAAAGGTATTTGTGGAAAGGTAATTAAGAAAGCTGATTGCGGAAAGGTATTTGCAGAAAGGAAATTACAAAAGAATTTATGTTGTGAAAAATATTGTTGCCGAAAGGCAATCTCAGAAGGATTTTTCTGTTCGAAATCACACTGATAAATTTTGCAAGATAAACAGATATTTAAGAGGAGATAAATATAGACTCTTAATTAATAACAAAGGGTGTGATTGCATAAACTAAAATGTTGAAGTAATTATTGATAAAAAGACACGATTCACTCCTTGGAAGGATGTGATTAACAAAGGGATGTGATTCTCATAAAGGACACAGCTTTCGATATCAAGACAGAATGTTAGACATATATACAGAAGTCCAATATTTAATAAACTGGTCTCTGTAGTCTAGATCCATGTAGCAGCAGGAGGAGAAGACAGAGACCAAGGAAGTAATAAGAAACCAGTGACAGTTATAAGAAGATCTAGAAATCTAATAAGAACATACTATGGTGGTAGGGTGGTGCTAGGGCAGGATATATTCCTACAACGGGGTCGTAGCCTCCTTCTAGTAAGCAACTGGTAAATACAGTGTAGTAGCATCCTTTCAGTAGTAGCTGATAAATCCATGGGGTCGCAGTCTCCTTCCGCTATTAGCTGGTAAATAGGTTGTAGTAGTATCCTTTCAGTAGTAGTTGATAAACTATTGTAAATAAAATTTTGCAGTAATAAAAAGTGTTGGTGGTTTTCCCAATTGGGATTCCATGATAAAAGTTGTGTTCTTTGTGTCTTGTTGATCATGTATGTTAATGAATAAGTTAAAAGTGGTTTTAATTGTTAAAATTTATTAATACTGATTCACCCCCTCCCCCTCTCAGTATTATCCAATATTCCAACACCCATATGTCGAAAGTGGCACAAGTGTGTACAAAGATCCAACCTCCTAGGGGTGTATTCAGTACCTCCACCTGAAATCCCCATCGCCATGGAAGTTCTTATGTGTACCCTTTTCATTGTTGAAAAAGAGTCTTCCAGCACAACAACATCATCATCAACTACCCCAACCAGTCACAACAAAGAGTTCCAGATACCATTTTTGTACCCCCCCCCTTGTTGGAGTGCAAGGAACACTTGTCATGGCTCAGTTTATTCTCCCATGGCTCACATTGGGACTCATGGTGTGTGACCTCACACCAACATTCCTCGATATTCCTTCAAAACCAATTTCCCATTACATGATGGTGTTAGTGCAATGAGTTTCCCCTAAAATATCACCAGTTGAACCTACACCACCAGTGACTCAGCCACCACTAGTGGTCACAAAACCACAAAATGGGGGCATCATTCAACCCAAACTGAAATCCCCCACCAATGGATGAATTAACCATCCCATGCTAAAATCCCCCACCAACAGAGGCATTAATTATCCCAAGCTAAAATCCCCCATCAATGGAGGCATTAACAAACCCAAGCTAAAATACCTCACCAACGGAGGCATTAACCAACCCAAGTTGAAATCACCTCTCACAACCAATTCTTCCCCTAAGTCCTCACCAAGAGCCACCAAACAAAACACGAAGGGGGCCACACAACAAACATTTAAATCTCCCATCATGCATGATACTCCCATAATGAGAGTCACCCCTCCATGTGCATTATGTGGTCAATAAGTCCATGCAACAAACATGTGTCCCACCTTTCTATAACTAAGTAAATTGCTAAACATTATCATGCATGCCCATCAATATGAGACTGGGGGCAAATCAACTCCCTCGACCCCTAAGTCCAAATCGTTACACACCAACAAAGTGTGTTTGATCTATTCTCAGTTTGGGCATTATACACACCACTTACTCAATCTCCCACGATTCTAGAATGCATTGGAAACTATTTATATCACCCAACCCTTGGAAGAGGAGTTTCCAACCTCTCCAAACCTTATGATTACTCCCAATAGTGTTGTGAGCCCCTCCCCACCACAAATTTAAAGTCCTTTTCACATATTGAATCAAGCACATGCCACCCGTCCATGCCAACATTGTAAATCAATGTCTCATCGTACGTTTCAATATCCCTTTCAAGATATGTACTATGCCCTTCGAGAAAAACAAAGTCGGATCACGGAAAATCTGACCCCTACAGGTGTGCTCCTTTCAACTATATTGAAAAAGGATGATACTTCTTATGATAGTAGCAATGAGGAAAACCTCCCCGTGGTCCATATTTAAAGGGACCACCAACTACCATAGGTGTCACCAGAGCTACTCGAGCATCCAAGAAATTCCCAGGATCAGATGCCCCCCCTATGCCCAACAACCACGGTGGCATTTTCTTCCTAGATAGTGTCCCTCTTCCATAGACTATTGAATCAGTAACAATGGTACCTATTCCCCCTTATACTGTCACCCACAAAAGTCTAAATGTACATGATGCATCTTCTTCGTGGTTTCCTTGGTGGACCCTTTGTTTCTTGGGTAGTCTCTTGCAAAATGACCTTTCTCATCACATGTGTAACATCTAAGGTTGGAGTATTCCCTTCTATTATTTTTCTATAATCTATTGGGCCTTCTGTGTGGTTGATCCTCCTTCTTGCTTCTATCCTTTTTTTGCATGAGACGTTAGTGCTTGATCATCATTTGATCCCATCTTCTCTTCTCTTTCCACTAATCGAGCTTCTTCTTGGGTGCGTTCCCCCCACAATCTGCTAAACTTGATAAGTTTATTTATGGCACATATTCCTCGAATGAGAGAGTCCCATGATTTTGTAACGCTATTCAAGGTGTTCATTACTATGTCTCCTTCTTCAATGTTACCTTCAATGGCTTCAAGTTGTTCCTTGATTTGAGAAACCCTTGAGAAATAAGATTGGATGTTCTCTGAGTCTTGGATCTTCACATTCTTTAGTTGGTTCCTCAAGGTCATCTTTTAGTCGATGTTCTTCCCTTCATATAGTTTGGTCATAGCATTGAACATCTTCTTGGGTGTCTTCAAGGATGAGAATTGGCATTGTTGAAAAAACGATCGAGCTAAATATTTTCGCAGGGAAGGTGGTCTGATTTGGAAATCATTGTAAAGATCATTAGTGGCATCATTTAGATATCTATTTTTGAAAAGTTAGGCATAGAACTTCAAACACAGAAGCAATCAAAGGATGAAGTTGGAGCAATGAGGCAATACTTGATGACTTTGGCACACAGTACAAATGTATGTGCAATTAAACTTGATTCAATTACAGGAAAATCTCATAAGTGACAATTTTGGATATCCTACTTGACTTAAATTGCTTCAAGTACACAAGCTTGACTCGCACATTTCAGTATATGACCTTATTTCCTAGTGCAAAGAAAAAGTAAAAAATAAAAATTGCCAAATGTTACTAAGAACTAAAATTAAGAATGTATGCCAGTACACTAGCGAAAGTGTTGATAATTTGTATATGAAGAATAGAGTTGTTTCTTGAGAAGCCTCCCAAAGGTGTAAATGACTCCTTCTAATTTACTTACAATAATGAATTGCAGAGATGGAGGAAATCCCACAGAGCTTCGTGTTGATCCAAAAAATATTGCCAATTCCTTCTTTATATTGTCTAAGACATCGTCCATTCAATTTAGTTAGTTCTTCTTACTAGTGCAGGATGACTAGTGCTGGATGGAAGAGCCATTGATACCTCTGGTTTGCAAGTCAATTCCTCTCCCGGTGGTCCAGCCTGCTTGTGCGGCACACCCTCTTGAAATTTCATCAATTTTTTTTGCAACAACTTCATAGGTTTATGGCATTGGAAAACATACATAGCAGGGGTAGACCTACCATCAAACATAGAAAAAACTAACTTAATCACAAAAGTTCTGATAAACCCTTGGTGCTCATAATGACTATGGAATTGGTAAAAGATGAGGTGTCTTGCCCAGCCGTAGAGTATAATTAAATTGCTTCAAACGAAGGCCATATGAAAGACTAAGCACCCAATAAAGTTTGCAGACAGAGGTATACCAGTGTACAGGTAGTGTGTATTTGGTAGAAGCAGGCATGTTTAGAAAATAGTGACGGTAATTAAAAGCCACCAAGAATAATGCAGACATAGACATTAATGACCCGTGCATCAATGTTTCAGGATGTGCAGGAAAATAAAAAGAAATATAGATCCATATAAAAGATATTGCCGCATCTACAATCATAGTGATCTAAATTCTAGACCATTTTCATCTTTGTTGGCATAATTTGTTAGAATTCTGAAAGAATCTTTGTTGAAATTACTATTTTGGTTACTGAAATTGTAATTTTGGTTGCAAAAATGAATTCAGTGTCACACCTTAATTATGCAATTTCAACAATTCTTGCCATAATTTGGTCAAAATTTTCCCAAATGGTGCAAACGGTCTAGAGTTTAGCTCACTCCCAATTATAACAACACTGATTATAACAACACTGAGTCAAGTGGATAGAAATTAAGACAATATGAAAATATACACCTTGGCTTTTCATCACCATCCAGTATCATGGCTGAATGGTTTTGGATAGAAATGGCGGTGCCATAGTTAAGTCCAGCATTATAGTGATATATAGGGAGGCAACTGTTGTAGGGATTCTTAAATAGATTTTTCAGGGATCCTTGAAAAGTGACCAAACCTCTCCGTCTGAAAATATCTTAGAATTCATTATTTTACTTATAATTGCCTATCGATCTTTAAAATTGGTGCCACTATTTATCAACCTTTAAAAATTAGTGCCATTAATTATTAAATGAGCAGATCTAGTCCAGGGTTCAATAAGAGCATTTACAGCATGCCTAGAACTAAGTCCATGATTTAGAGAGCATTTACTATAAGCGTAGATCTAGTCTAGATTTAATACAGGATTCCAGAAATGCTAGTTTGATGTCTACCAAGAGAAAACCTGAGGCAATATTTTAACAGTTGTCCCTTTCTTCACATAGAAATGAAGGCCTTGGGACAAAATGGAATGAACGCAAAATCCAATCCACTGGAATTCAATTCTTGATTACTCTCTAACTAGAGAAAGTTGTAGGAAAAAGCAGTGTCCTATTTGATATTGGCTCGTGGACTCTTTTTTTTACTAGGCCAGTTGCATCATCTCAATCATACAATGATTTATCGACTAGAAGATCTGTTGTATCGATGGCAAGGAGTCTACAAACGATGAGCACAGTCATAAACTTTTACTAGACTAGTCTCATGAACCATTTATTGAAACCTTATTGTTGAAGAAGGTTGCTTTTTTATAATTGTAAATAAATTGTGTTTTCTTTCTAAAGGGTTGTAATTTATAGCATGCTTAATTAATTTGAGACCAAAGGGGTTTACAAGGATTCAAGTTCCTAGGGAAAGGACACCATAGTTCTTCATATCGGTCTGCAGTGCATGTATGTCAAAGATGACCAAACTTGCTGGTCCATCCCTTGACATAGGTGTATTTGAAATAATTTTTGCTAGTGTATATGTTGTAGCCACATCCCCTTCCTCTTCTATCCACTCAACAGATCCTATAAGAAAGAATAGAAAAACGAGAGTAAAAGATGAAATAAACATCTTGGAATATTGATGTAGGGGTTTTTCGGAGAATCCACAGTAGTGATTTTGTAACTCGACCTTTTGATTCCAAATCAGGAACCATCATCAGGACTTGTCCTGATGATGGTTCCTGATTCAGAATCGAAACGTCAACTTACAAAATGACTACTGCGGATTCTTTTTCGGAGAATCCACAGTAGTGATTTTGTAAGTCAAGCTTTTGATTCCAAATCAGGAACCATCATCAGGACTTGTCCTGATGATGGTTCCTGATTCAGAATCGAAACGTCAACTTACAAAATGACTACTGCGGATTCTTCGAAAAGCCCCTACATCAACCTACCTTATCCTGATGATGGTTCCTGATTCAGAATCGAAAGGTCAACTTACAAAATGACTACTGCGGATTCTTCGAAAAGCCCCTACATCAACCTACCTCAGCGCAAAAACTTACAAACTGAAATCTTGGAATATCCCAAGTTGTATATCAAAACGCAATAACTCCTCTTTTTTTTATCAACAGTACACACATTTTAATATGGCATCTAGTTTGACAACAATTTTAAGGCGATGTTGACTATCTAAAGGTCTTTAGTACCTATAATGGTGTTGATGGATCTTGTCATAGTTCTAACCTCTAATATGAATGGTTTCTGCAACAAGAGAATGAGGAAATGGGTTCCTTCACCCATACTCTCATCTAGGACTCCTCTAAATCTATCAAACAACACTGCCCCTTGGCCTCCATCCACTGTGTAGAGGGAAGCATTTAGATTGCTTCCTTGCAGTGTGCATAAAATGACTAAATGGAAGGTAATCCTATTGCCAATGTTTGGTACGCGTGGATTACGGTTAGTTTTTTGTTTGGTGGTCTTCCAATAGCTTCCTCTTCCAAGTGTGTTATGTAGGGGTATCCAGGCCCAATAAAAAAAGTCGAAGATAAATGACGAAGACGCCTGGAGGACAAACAATGACCTCCAGCGCAATGGGCGACAAGTCAACAAAGGGAGGAAAAGGGGGGTAGAGTGAGTCATGGAGATTCGACTTGGAGAGGTCAACGATCGATGATGAGGTGTTTATAAATGGTCAATGGGGATTACTAACCATAACAGGAAGGAAGTCATAAAGCAAGACAACCGACGACAGTTAGGTGAAGATTGATTGTTTAACCAAAACCTGAGAACATGGAAGTTGGGGTAGTTGAAAGAGTTGCTTATCAATTATGGCAATTGTTGCAGAAGGACAGGTGGTGCAACATGTCAAATAAGAACCAAAGGGTGTATTTAATACATCCACGACAGTGCCTAGGAGTATGTGAACTTCTAGAATAAAATTCGAGTATTGTGCACCAAAGCACAATTATAAATACCAGTAGAGGATTAGAAACAAGGAGCCTTTTCATTGGGGAAAAGACCTGGATCTTTTAGTGAATCTGTGTTCATGCAGAAGCATTGTAAGTGTTGAGGACCAAGTATTCCATCTTACATATGTTTGTTGTCTTAGTCGACGTCCATGTCGACTAACCGAGTTTAGACTTGTGATTGTAATTCCTCTTGTAAAGACATTTCTTATAATTTAATCGAAAGCCATCATTCTTGGCAAAAGTCATGTTGGGTTGTGTGCATGTTATTGTGCTTTCATTGTGTATAACATTGGTTGGAGACCGAGCATTCAGGTCACGTCTACACTAGTTGGTATCAAAGCTTGAAGTTGTCATGTGTGGAAGGTCTAGTTACAATTGGACAGAGGAGACAACTCTAATTGTGGCCAAGTAGAGTCATGGGAGTGGTGATTTAGTCATTTGATCGAAAGGATGGCTCACATAGGTGTCAATTTTCATGGAATATGACAACTCAGAGGCATAGGGGTCCTTTATGACCATGAATCATTCAAACAATACATCCATATATGAGGAAGTGGAATAATTAGTTAGAGAAAATGAAAGAGGTGCAACGGCAGGGACATGTTCCTGAAACCCTTTGCCATAGTGATGAAGAATTCAAACATGAAGTTAATGCTTTGGATGAAGAAGAAGAAGAAGAATACCCTGAAGGAAATATTTTGAAAACCTTGTCAAAAATGAGGGGTAAGGCAAATATGGATGTGCCTACCTACTCTGGAATTCTAAACCATGAGGATATAACAGATCATGATCATGGATATGGAGAAATATTTTGATATAGAGAAGATAGAAGACCCTAAAAGGGTGAAATTTTCCTATCTGAAGTTGAAGGTCCATACCTCATTGTGGTGGGACAATGTGCATATGGAAAGAGTCAAAAAGAGAAAAGAGAAAGTGAATACTTGGGATAGAATGGTCGCCAAGTTGAGGGACAAGTTCATTCCCACGGACTACATGATTTCTTTGTTCAAGAAATTGCAAAACTTGCGACAGAAGTAAATGAAGGTGAAATAGTTCTCTAATGAGTTCTATCGACTGGCGATTACATCGATAAAAATTGATGAAGGAGAGGAGGCAGTCTCGATATATGTGAATGGATTGAAGTGTACCATTCAGGACGAGTTAATCTTGTCAAGGTTCAATACGGTCAGAGAATCCTAGTAGCTAGCTCTGAAGGCAGAGGAGAAACTATCGGTGAAGACTTTGATGAGAAGAGCGAAGTTGATTGCTCGAAGTCAGAAGTATTCTTCCAGTAAAGGATAGACCAGTGGGGCGAGGAAGGAGGAAAGTTGTGATGAACAACTAGAAGAAATAATGACTAGAGATAGCATGCATGAATACTCACAAGGAGGAGAGAAATCCGTAGGCCGAGGAAACAATGGTTATAGAGGAATTTTTGGAGAGAGATGCACATACTAACCAAAGATCATCTTCTACAGGTGTCATGATCTAGGACACAAGGCATACACATGCCCAAAAAACCTACATACCACAAGTTGACAAGAGACCAGAAGTCGAGGTGCAGACGATGAAGGTGTTATGATTATGAAGGGAAACTCTGATGAAATCACGTCGAAAGGAGTTCAAAATATGATAACCTAGATAACGTTGTAGAAGTTGATGTGACAAGTGGAGAAGGATTCGATGCAGAGGAATCCCATTTTCCATACGAAGGTGAAGATTCGAGACAGATGTTGAATAACCATTGTCGATGGAGGTTGTACAAAGAATCTCGTCTTTACGAAAGTAATCAACAATCTAGGGATAAAATGTCAACCACACCCAAATTCATATAAAGTGTTGTTGTTGTAGAAGGGTTACCATGTCACAGTGAAACAACAGTTCTTGATCAATTTTAATATTGGAGGGTTGTGTGACAGTGTGTTCTGTAATGTAATTTTGATGGATGCATGTCACCTATTATTGTTTTGACCATGGAAATATTATCCCAACATGGTGTATGATGGCCAAAGAACACATTGTTAGGATTATAATCCTCCCTTGTCCAATTTGGTCAATTATGTCTAAATCAGGAGTCCTTTCAATCTATATTTAGTCACTAGCACCATTGGGTCCACTTGGCCTAATTGGGACACATGTACCAGTTACTAGAGTGTGGGGAACATTAATTGAGGCTAACTGGCACTGACTTCACTTGCATTCATCATTTTAGGAGCCTCCTAGATCAATATTTATAATTTAGCAGCCTCCTAGATCAATCCATGTAATTTAGGAGCCTCCTAGATCAATCCCTATAATCTAGGAGCCACTAGGAGTGTCGCCACCAACCTCCTTTAGTTGAGTTCAGTTGATGACTAGTCAAGCTCGGTTAGGAGTCAGTTACATCCAGTTATAGTCGGTTACATTCAGTTCTATTCAGTTAGCGCTAGCTATGCATGGTTGCATGTGGTTGAGGCGCATTTACTCACCTACCACGATCAATTAGACTAGTTACCTGATGATTAAGACTGAATTAAACACTTGAGTTGGGTTGTTGAACTCTGATAGTGATTTAGACATGTCTAGTTAACCATTCAGTTAAGTAGATTCAATAAATTCAAATTCCTCTCTCATGCATTCGAATTAACTGGTTGTTAATACCATTGTATTACATTATAATTAATTATCCAATTACTTTTGATTAATGAAAGCATTCACAGTTGCAAGCCATTTTTGCACTGTTTCATTCTTCAATTTTTGAGTTAAATTATCTAATCTATCTTGTGAGTTGTGTGTTCGTCCATAGATATATGTGCTCAATTTAATATGGTATCAGAGCCTCGGTAGGACAAGGCACTTCTCCTCTCTACAGATCTCATGCTGGATCAAATTTTTTTTGAGCAAAATTGCATCTTCCATCTCTGCACCAGAAGTGACAAGTTTACCATAGAAATCCTAAGAAAAGGAATTGTTGATCAAGCTTGCTTGATTAACTAAGTTGGGTGTGATGAAGACTTGAAAAGTGTAGGTTTCCCGACCTTACAGTGCCCCTTTTTTGTTTTTGTAGGTGCAACTTCAAATGGATTCATTAGTTCATGTTCTTGCCCCATTCATAAGCTATTCAGAATGGATGTTGAAGATGATTGCATCTCTCAAGGGACAAGATCTCTATGAGGTGTCTATTGGACTTGGTAAAGAGTCTTATGATAATGAGAATGACTGGATAAATGACGGTGATGTAGCCTTTGGAGCAATAGGTTTGTCCCTTCCTCCTAGCTTGCGCTACCTCACTAAATCTGTTGAATACCCAAAGGATCTCTGGACAAAATTGGACAGAACCTTTGGAAAGCATAGTGAGGATCATAATAGCACTTTGGAGAGAACACTCAACACCACAATAGTTCATGATCCAAAAGTATTGGCCTTTACACTCTGTGTTGAAGTTTTTCAATATGAAGAAGTAGCAAAATATTCTACACAATCAATTCGAATTGAGAAAGTCTCCTTGCAGTGACTCCTTCTCCTGATGCTCCAGAAGTTTGTGAGATATATGATATCTCATCTTCTCATATGGCTGATATAGAATAAGACATTCTAATCTCTGATATTGAAGAAAAAAACTGCTGCACTTCTATGCAAACATTTTCCAGTGATTCTCCATTAAATTTTGTGCAAAATATGCCAGTGATTGCTTTCGAAAGTGAAGAGGAATTTGATTTATCTCCCTCTCATGTTGTTGCTAGTGTGCAGATAAGTAATAACTTGGATATTTTGGAAAAAATATCATATTTTAGGAGTGATCCATTCGCTCTCCTTGATCTATATCTTCCAGCAAATTCCTACAGGATTGCATGCACCAATATTCAAAATTTTGAAAAAGGAGAAAACTGTGCATCTACCGTCTCGGTGGACCATACTTTTGGATTTGATATGAACTTTATTGGATATGACGTGATATTATTTGGATCTGATATTATATTAATTGCTTCAATATTTCAGGTTCATGAACTTTCAATACTGCTTGTAGCTGTTCTCATCAATTTTGGTGTGAAGAAACAAGTACCGCAAGTCTCCTTCAAAATTGCTACTGGGGATTTGATTTCATTCCACACTTTTGGATCTGATATGAAATTATTTGGATCTGATATGATCTTATTTGGATCTGATCTGATATTATTTGTTTCAAATTTTAGATTCCAATAGCTTTCAGTCATGCTTATAGCTTCTCTCACCAATATCGGTGTGAAAAATCAAGTACCGCTGCTGCTGGGGATTTGGTGTTAGTTTCATCTTATGAGCTTGATGATATTTTATTTTTTGAATCATTAGTTATTTCTAAAGATATATCATATTATGGAGCTCAAGAATTCACTCTCCATAGTCCCAGGGCTTCTCTACCTTTGTTCACATGCTCATCTCCTCACAGAACTAGTGAAGAGGAAGACATTCTGCATCCGCCTGGACACTTGCTCCTAACACTTGGGGGGCTCATTTTACCACTCATGGTTTTATGTTCAAGGCTGCAAAATATCAGTTTCTTGATTTTTCCTCACATGGCTCAAATCCTCAAGCACTTTTTCTCTCTTATTAGTTGATTTCAGTTGTTATACATGGGTCTAGTTTTCATCCAGAAGTTATCTATGTTCCTAATTCGGATGAGCACATTAGTATTCTTCCAAAGAGGAATATTCCTCCAAACATAATCATTTAGTTTGGATGGAGAATTTCACATGCCAGGCCCCAGGATACTTGTGCACAGAAGAACAAGATTGATCCCGATTCTATCTGCTTAGTTTGAGGGGGGGATTTTTCCCATGTGTTTTTTCCCCATTTCCTTGTATTAAACAGTTACTTTACTTTTGTAGTAATGGGTGACCTATGTTATTAGTTACCAGGGACCACAAATTATCCAAGTTAGCATTCAGGGGGGGTGTTAGGATTATAATCCTCCCTTGTCCAATTTGGTCAATTATGTCTAAATCAGGAGTCCTTTCAATCTATATTTAGTCACTAGCACCATTGGGTCCACTTGGCCTAATTGGGCCACATGTACCAGTTACTAGAGTGTGGGGAACACTAATTGAGACTAAATTCCACTAACTGCACTTGTATGCATCAGTTTAGGAACCTCCTAGATCAATCCCTATAATTTAGGAGCCACTGGGAGTGTCAGCACCAACCTCCTTCAGTTGAGTTTAGTTGGTGACTAGTCAAGCTCAGTTAGGACTTAGTTCCATTCAATTCTATTCATTTAGCACTAGCTATACATGGTTTCATGTGGGTGAGGCACATTTACTCACCTACCACACTCAGTTAGACTAGTTAACTGATGATTAAGACTGAATTAGACACTTGAGTTGGGTTGTTGAACTCCGATAGTGATTTAGACATGTCTAGTTAACCATTCAGTTAAGTAAATTCAATCAATTTGAATTCCTCTCTCATGTATTCAAATTTACTGGTTATTAATACCAGTGTATTACATTGTAATTAATTATCCAATTACTTTTGATTAATGAAAGCATTCACATTTGCAAGCCATTTTTGCACTGTTTCATTCTTCAATCTTTGAGTAAAACTGTTTGATCTATCTTGTGAGTTGTGTGTTGGTCCACATATCTATGTGCTCAATTTAATACACAATCATAGTTGAAAAGAATAGAAATATATTTCGATTGATTCCCTTCGTCTAGGAGCAGAACACCCAGGGAAAGGAAAGTGGCTATTGGGAAAAGTGATTGTTGATGTGTTCAACCAAAGAATTCTTGGAAGAGGAAATGAAGCAACAAGGTTCCTTTTCCATTATTACCAAGGGGTCAAGTGTCTGTAGACCGATTGGATATGTCCCAATGAACATCAAAAAAGTGTTGACATAGTTTGAATGCATAGTGGTCGATGATATTCCAATTGGATTGTCATTGACGAGGAGTATATCCCATCAAATAGACTTGATTCTAGGGTCAAGTCTTCCAAACAAGATTCCGCATAGGATTGCACTGGCGAAGAATGTTAAGTTGAACCAAAAGGTACAAGAGTTGTTGGACAAAAGGTTAATCAGACAAAAGCTTGACCACGTGTGTAGTAACAGTTGTACTAGCACCCAAGAAAGGAGGAGAATGAAGGATGTGCACCAACTCCAAGTATATCCATAGGATCACTATCAAGTACATATTTCCATTGCCAAGGATGGATGAATTGATCAACTATTTGAGTGGAGTGACATACTTCACCAAGATCCACTTGAAGAGTGGATACCACCATATTTAGATTAGGGATGGTGACGAATGGAATACAACCTACAAGACAAAAGAAGGACTATACAAGTGGTTGGTTATGCCATTTGGAATGACTGAAACACCAAGCACGTTCAAGAGGATAATGAATGAAATGCTAAAGTTGTTTCTAGGAAAATTTGTCATGGTATACCTAGACAACATACTAATCTTCAGTAAGACAAAAGAAGATCACTTGTCACATCTTTGGCAAGTTCTTCAAAGGTTGAGCCAAGAGAATTTTTTGGTAAGCCTGTAGAAGGAGTTGGTATATATGGAATCTGTGATTTCTAGACAAGACCTAAAGATGGATCCATAAAATATTAGGGTAATTTTGCAGTGGTCGAAGCATTAGGGGAATTTTGAGGTCAAAAAAGGGCCTCAAAACAAAAAATGTACTATCAAAATCTACTTTAAAATAACCAATCACATTCTCCAGGATGACATCATCTATAATAGTTGAGATGGCATTGGTTGAGTTAAGGATGCTTATTTGTCAAATTGTAAATGGTGAGTGAAAACTCATAGTTAACTTTTTTCCATAGAAAAAAATGTAATTATATTAACATTCTTCAGATGGATTAAAAACTTTGACCATTTACACATAGTGTTTCAAAAATTCTCAGCAAAACTTCTTACATAAGATCAAGGATGATCAAAAATCATCCCTAATGTTCCAACAAAAGACAAGTATGAATCACAGCAAAAGATCATATATCAGATCAAAATTACAAAAAACTTGGATAATGTCCAAAACAAAGTCATCATATATATCAGCAACCAAATCATTATTAGCATAAACAGCATCACTAATATCATCTCCATATAGAAAAGAATCATCAGAATTAGCACCAACATCCAAAACAACATCCAACTTCAATAAAACAGCATCAGCATCATCAATAACCAAGACCCAATAGCCACAGATCAACAACCATCAACATCAAAACAATGTCCAACAACATCAGAAGAACACCAACTTCAAAAAGTCTGATAAGTCTCAAAGAAACCAAAAGCTGTAAACTCTTTAATATACCAGAATCCTTCTATAACAGACGCTCCAAATTTTGCTAATTCATCTGCATGAGTATTTCTTTCACATTAAATGTGCTTTAGATCTGCCAGCTCAAACATATCAGATAATCGATTGACTTCCAGAAGAACCTGAGAAAGCATAAGATTTTGGATTCTGTACTTACCTTTGGCCCAATTAATTACCAGTTGGGAGTCTCCAAAAATCTGAATTTTATTAATATGATTGACCCAAGCCAAAGATAGAAGAAGCTTTAAAGCACATAGCTCAACAAAATTATTAGTACCAACTCCTAATCCAGCTTTGAAGGAAAAATAATGATCACCAGTAATGAAAAGCTTACCACCAACTCTACATATTTTAGGATCATCTGCTGCCGACCCATCAAAATACCCCCATGAAAAAGATTTATCAATAATTTCTTCAACAACATTTCTGATGTTCAAATCAATTTTATTCTGAGGATAACATTGCAACAATCCCAAACTAAAAGAAGCAACCTATGATGGTACAAGATTGATATCTTCAAAACAGTTTTGATTCCTGGCCTTCCAAATAAACCATAATACTATAACAGGTAAAGACCTTATAAGTTTGACTTCCTCATTAAGACACCAAGACTTCATACAAGAAATCACTGAATCCCCAGGCCATAAATGCAACAAATTTAACTTAATCTCAACATCAAGCCAAACACTTCTAGAAAAAACATAGTCAACACCTAAATGATAGTTTGATTCAAGTTCCTTCTTACATAGATAACATCTACCAGGGCCTTCCCTCCCTTTCTGAACTAAAACATCCCATGTAAGAACTCTACCAGAAAATAAAAACCAACAGAAATTTTTTTACTTGAGTGGACATTTAAACTTCCACAACACTTTCCACCACCAAGAAAATTCCATTTCATTTTTGTCCAGAATCATTTGCAAATATCCATCTTTTGGAGTATATTTACCCGATTTGGACTGATTCCAAACCAAAACATCAGCTTCATTTCTTAATCTAACATGACTAGCACTGAGAGTAGCAAGATAACCATTCCAAAGAGAAACATCAAGTTGATCCACTATCCCAAGATCTTCCACAAAGAGCCATCGATGATCCAACAAGAAAGATGTTCCAGGACATCCAATATCTTTAAGGGAAAAAATCCCAACAGAGTGTAATTTATCAGTAATTGAAGGAGGTAATAAATGTCTCCATTTACATCCAACCCAGGGATCCAGGCCAAGGCATACATCAGCCCCATTACCTACCTTCCAAACAAGGTAATTACCAATAATATCAAAGGACCATAACACTGCTTTCCAGCAAATGGAAATATTTCTCTTCTATTTAATAGAAGATCTGATCCAATCCAATAAGGAACTAGGATGGACATATTTCTGCAAAGTAATTTTAACCCATAAGCCTGAACCATGGATCAAGTTCCACACACTCTTTGCAACAAGTACCTTAGAAAAAACAGCAGGAATTTTTAACCCCCAACCCCCCATAAACGTAGGGCATGCCAACTTTTTCCAGGAAGTCCAAGGTAACCCAGAAGAATCTTGATTTCCATACCAAAGGAACTTGAAACACAACTTCCTAATCCTTTCAATAATCCCCACCGGTATCCAGAAATGCTTCCAATATACCGGTATGGCTTCAAGAACAGACTTAATTAATGTAAGCTTACCTCCCTTGGTTAACCATCTGAAGCTCCAATTCATAATCATTTTTTCCACTTTGGCTATCAACCAATCACAGTCCTTTATGAGATATCTGCAAGGTTTAAGAAAGAAGCCCAGATACTTCAAACCAATCTCAATTTTAAAAACATCATAGGAAAAAATATTCTATAAAGTAATTAACTCAGACTCATCCAGGCCAGAATAATAAAAGGCAGATTTATCTCCATTTATCTTCATCTCGGATTCCTTACAAAATACCAATAATATTTCATATAAAGATGATAGAGACTGTTCAAATCCATTAGTTACCATTACAATATCATCCACGAAAAGAACATGAGATAAGGAGATATTATTTCCAAAAGAAATACCATGTAAATCCCCACAGGCATTTGCTGACAGAATTGCCCTTCCCAAACCTTCAACAACTATAAGGAGAAGCAAAGGAGCAACAAGGCAGCCTTGCCTAAGCCCCCTACCAGATCTAAAAAGAGGTGATGCAACACCATTTATAAGTAAGGAAAAAGAAACAAAGGTAAGACTACTCATAACCCAGGATAATAATAAAAAAACCTGAAAACCCCATTTTGGAAAGAAGCACTCGAAGATATGTCCAGCTAACACGATCATAGGCTTTTGACAAGTTTATTTTTAAGACCACCAACTTAAAATGCTTGCTGTCAATAGTATGTAATCCTTCTTGAATCACCCCCATAGCTTCATGAATTTGTCTTCCAAGCAGAAATCCAAACTGTTCACAAGATATATAACTCCCCAAAACCTTCCTAATACGAATAGAAATGGTATTTCCAATAATCTTGTATATAAAATTGCATAAAGATATTGGCCGAAAATATTCAAAGGATTCGGCTAATCTATCTTAGGAATTAATGCAATAAAAGTGGTATTAAAAACTGCAGGAATTTCACCACTTTTACGAGAATCTTCCACTACCCACAATAAATCGAGACCAAGACATCAAATAATGCCCTATATACCTCAAGTGGTATTCCATCCAGTCCAGGACTCTTATCATTCTTGCTCAAGAAGATAGTTAACTATATCAATGTTGTAAGTAAAGTACTCATTATGAAAATAGTACCAATATATTATTTTTTCATATAATATAATTGTACTAAAGTACTCTTAAAGTACTTAGAAAGAAAAGTATTTTTTATATTTCAATATAAAATAAATTACAAATACCAAAAAACTAAATATTTTATTCAATATAATTATTTTTTTATATTTCAATATAAAATAAATTATAAATACCAAAAAAATAAATGTTTTGTTCATGTAATTACGTTTTCAATATTTAAAATATATATGTCAAATCTTTATCAAAATCACTTAACATTTTATAATAAAAACAATTTGATGATTAATAGTTTTTGTTTTTTAAATACTTACTGTATAAAATAATCTATTATAATGATTATTTAAATATAAAAATATTTATTTATTTATTTTACAAAAATAAAATATTATATTATAATAAATTATTATATATATATATATATAT
>LPNX010917502.1:395623-601694 GCA_001517045.1 Pseudotsuga menziesii
TGTGTCCTGTTTTGGGAGTTCGTGTCCGAAAATCGTGATTCGCTCCAAAATCGTGTCTGATTCGATGGACAAATCGTGTCCCGATTTTGGATTCGACCGAAGATCGAATCCCCTTCATGTCGGACACGAATCGTGTCCGATTCGTTCCCCACGGGACACGAAGGGGGGGTACAGCGAATCCGGTTTCTTAGCAATTTTAAAGATTAAAATCTGATTCGAAACAATCTATGAGGTGACTTTGTCTAAATCGTTCCTTAAAATTTCGATGCAATAATTTGAAGCCTTAAAGAAGACCTTATTTCTTCCTTCTAAAGGATAGAGGGTTTATAGTTTGTTTTCCATTGATTTTAGAACTGTATCTTTGAAAATTTGACTTCAAGCAAAAATGTGATTCATAAGGGTTTAAATGATAAGTTTTAGCTTAATTTTCGTGTTAAAACATAAAATCTGGGTGTGAGCATTTATACTATGCAATTTGTAAACGGCACTTCCAAATCTCAGTTGGTTGTAAGATTACATTCATTGAACATCGTCGGGTTTCCTATAAATGCTAATAGAGACAGTATAATCGCTTTTCTTAAAGTTTTAGGCCTGTATTCAATAGCATGATAATACTCTGTAGCTTATGGGGTAATCTATATCTCTTAGAAATGACTCGACCTTGCAATTATTTGATTAAAATCATAGTTTATTGATCTCTAATACTAGTTGTAAATCTCGTAAATGATTATTAGTGAGATTTGAACCTGTGAGGGTTATAGATGGTTTCGATTCTATTTAAGTAGTCTCAAGTTTAGTTAGATTATTTTATTCATACAAAATCTTTATTGGGTTTCAACCATAGTTGCATTATGTTACTATTGAGGGAAAATAAGGGTTTAAAGGGATTAACCCGTGAACTCAATACTGTGCTAAGAAACTCATTACATAAGCTTCGGTTTTAAAGACCTCGTTGTAAACAAAAATGTTTAACATACGCTTTTTGGTTATGCTACTTAGCCTAATTATTTAGACGATTTATTGGAGTTTATTTCTTTAATGCTTTAGAGACTGTAAGTAACCCTCGTTGATCATAACATTTGAATGAGAAAAAAGGGGTAAGCCCTAAACTGTAACTTATTATTTAAAGGAGATCTACTTAGAAAAATATCAAATCAAACTGGAAGCCTTCAATAAGTGCTAATATTCGTCGATCATCTCAACTTGATATTACTAGAACAGATTAAGATCTGAACTTGTAAAACTTGTAAGATCTAGAAATTCCAAATTTCTGCAATGTTACTAGAAAATCCTGCAAATTCTTTTATTTTTGTTTAAGAACAGAAAATGTTTAACTTAAGGGTTTAGATCTGTATCTAAAAACAATACAAACTTCTTAAATGAAAGAAGAAACAACTCATAACTAAGGTAATACATGCATACTCCGAAATTTGAATAATACATATCATTCATTTAATCTACTCTACCTATCCGACATAATTTTATATTCATCTATACTAGAGTACATCACCAATACTTTTGGTGAGAGGAAAAATACAGAGGATAAATATTTTTCAAACTCCAATAATTCAGCATATATCCATCACTAAATTCCAATAGTTTGCATTACTAATATCCCAAACAAATTGCAGTATATTTAAATAGAAATAAATCATGACACAGACGGATGAGTGCTAGAACCTGGAAGTTTACAGAGAAGTGGGACCAATACCCAAAGGAGACTGTTCCACCCAACCTTTCCTGAAGCAGCCAAATCACTTGCTTAGGACCCCTGGGCTTTCTCACTGCACCACTAGGTCGGATATCTTTGCTACACAACATACTTCTGCAACTCAGATCAGCAGCAGACTTAACTCAACAATTCACTTTATCTATCCCCTCATCAAATAATTTGTGTGCCTGAATTTTCAGTTTGCAGCAATCACAAAGTCATTCTCTCATAAATCAAAATGAATGGTGAGCCTCCTGCTCAATTTGATGGTTTATATAAGATTGCCTAAGTCTTAGGGTCAGTTTGGAATTAATGAGCCACCCAGCTCAGTTCCCCCTCTCAGGGAACATGATCACTTTTTTAGGGACTATGCTCCTACAACAACTAGAAAGTGAATGCTGGTGTAGCCATTTGTCAATCAGCCTTTTACAGCTGCTCCTTCCTCCTAGTGGTAGTGAGCTCTCATTTAACAGTCTCCCTTGAATAGGTGTCTCCATTTATTAATTAATAAAATAAATAATTCTTCAATTATAGTCATCTTTTACCACTTGGTCATAATAAAATATAACATAATGTTTTGCTGAAATAATTATTAAATATTTATTTTTCCAATTTTTGGGTATGTTACAAACACCCCCCCTTAAGTTCAACATCGTCATCGATGTTGCTTAAGTTATTCTCAGTCTTCTCTGAACAGAGTTGGATATGCCACCTGCATATCGCTCTCCAGTTCACAAGTCGCTTCATCTGGACTGAGGTGTTTCCACTGCACCTTTACCTGTCCAATGGTGCGATTCCAGAGAAAAATTTCCCTCGTGTCGAGAATACAATCCAGTTCCACCAGAAAATCTCCTTCTGGTTCTACCTGAATCAAATTCTAGTCAATCACATGAGTAGTATCATGTATATATTTTTTTTAAATTGAAATGTGAAAAACATTGTGTATCCTAAGATTAGGTGGAAAAGCTAATTGATAAGCCACTGGACCCACTCTTGCCAATATCTCGAAGGGTCCACAATACCTGGGTGTTAATTTAGCACAACTCCCTCATTTAAAAGAGTTTTTTCTTGGTTTAACCTTAACAAACACATGCTCACCAACTTGAAACTCCTTCGGTGTTCTCTTAAGATCAGCATGACTTTTCTTCCTGTCTTGGGCAATTTTCAAGTTGCCTTGTACCTGTTTCATTGTTAGTTCTAATGCTTTTAAGATGTCATGTCCTAACATTAATCAATCTACTGGATTACTCCATGTAATTGGAGTGTTACACTTTCTACCATATAGAATTTCAAAAGGACTAAGCTTTGTTAAAGCTTGATAATGGTTATTGTAAGCAAATTCAACTAAATGCAAAAAGTCTTCCCACTTCTTAGGATAATCACTAACATACATTTGCAGCATATCTTCTAGCACTTTATTAACTCTTTTTGTTTGTCCATCCATTTGCAGATGATAGGCAGTACTAAAATTTAGTTTAGTGTCTAACCCTTTGAATAAAGTTTTCCAGAAATTGCCTATAAATTTAGGATCTCGTTCAAAAATAATTACCTTTGGAATCCCATGCAGACGAAAAATTTCTTTCATAAAAATATCAGCAATATTTGCAACTAAATGAATTGTTTTCACAGGGATAAAGTGTGCTGCTTTACTTAACTTAACCACCACTACCATTATGGAATCATTTTGTTTTTGGTTTTTAGGTAAACCAGTTACAAAGTCAAGACTAATGACTTCCCACTTCCAACTTGGTATGGGTAATGGTTGTAACAGGCCTGCTGGGTGTTGATGTTCAGCCTTAACCTGCTGACACTCAAGACACCTAGCTAAGAATTCAGCAACCTCGCTTTTCATGTTAGGCCAAAAGTATTATTTTCTTAACATAGTTATCATTTTCTGATACCTTGGATATCCAAAATAAGGACTTTTATGAATTTCATTTAAAATCAGCAACTTAACTTCAGGTATATTTGGTACATACAGTCTATTTTTAAACAGTATTAAGCCCTATTCATTAAAACAATAATCTGTAATTACATTTTCAGATGTATTCTGGTTTATCTTTTCTGTTAATTTCTAACATTCTGGATCCCGCCTTATCCCTTCCTTCAATTTATCTTCCAAATCAGTTTTATAGGTGCTAATGGCAGCCACAAAACTCATTACAGCATTTCTACTCAAAGCATCCACCACCTTGTTTTCCTTCCCTTTAATATGCTTTATCTCAAAATCGTATTCGCTAAGAAAAGCTAGCCATCTAGCTTGTCTTGTGTTTAGATTTTTTCGATCAAACAGATACTTTAGACTTTTGTTATCCGACATTAGAAGGAATCTTCTACCTATTAAGTGGTAACGCCACATTTTTAAAGCATGAATTATTGCAGCTAACTCCAAATCATAAGTTGCATAATTCTTTTCATGAATTTTTTATTTTCTTGATTCATATGCAATTGCGTGACCTTCCTGAGTCAGCACCCCACCTAAGCCTTCGTTGCATGCATTAGTGCATACGACAAAGTCTTTGTTTGGGTCTGCTATTTTCAATATGGGTACCATAGTTAATAATGTTTTTAGTTTATTAAAACTATCTTCACACTTCTGATCCCAAATAAATTTCTTACCCTTCTTCTGTAATGAAGTTATAGGGTTTGCAATTCTTGAAAACCCTTCAATAAATTTTCGGTAGTATCATGTTATTCCCATGATGGATCGTACATCAGTTACGTCCTTAGGGACAGGCCAATCAATAATAGATTTTATTTTATCTGGGTCCACTGATATCCCCTCTTCAGATATTACGTGTCCAAAATATTGTATTTTATCCTTGTAAAAGTCACATTTATTGAATTTAGCATATAACTGATGTTCTCTTAATACTTGCAGAATTATTTTTAAGTGTTCATCATGCTCTTCTTTAGTCTTAGAATAAATTAGTATGTTGTTTATAAAGACAACTACAAATCTGTCTAAATACTTACTTAGGACATTATTCATTAAACACATAAAGGTTGTCGGTGCATTTGTTAGTCGGAAGGGCATAACTACAAATTCATTATGTCCGTACCTCATCCTAAAAGTAGTTTTAAAGATGCCTTCATATTTAATTCTAACATGGTGATAACCGGACCTTAAGTCGATTTTAGAGAATATCATTGCTCCACGTATATGATCGAATAGATCGTCAATGCGAGGCAGAGGATATCTATTTTTAATCGTCATTTTATTAAGTTGATGGTAGTTTATGCATACGCGTAGAGTACCATCCTTCTTTTTAACAAAAAGGACCGGTGCTCCCCAGGGGGATACACTTGGTCTTATGTAATGTTTATCTATTAACTCTTGCAGTTGAAAATTAATCTCATTCAACTCCAAAATGTTCATTCGGTAGGGATATTTCGAGTTAGGTACCTCTCCAGGTTCTAGTTCAATTGTAAAATCCAGATCTTGTTTAGGAGGTAATCCTAAAATTTCTTCCGGGAATACATCCACAAAATCCTTCAGGATTGGGATATCTTCGAGTCCTGGTTTATTCTCATTATTACCTTGTTCATTATTTATAACATGCACAGCAAAAAATTTAAAGCCTTTCCTTACATCCTTTTTCATCTGTAAGGCTGAAATTTGTCTAACAGATACTTTTCTGGGAATTCCTACAATAGTAGTTCTTTCTCCTTCCTTATTTAAACAAGTAAATTTTTTATGAAAGCAATTTAAAATTACCTGGTTTTTCTCAAGCCAATCCATTCCTATGAGAATATCGTAAGATCCTAGAGGTAATACATTTAATTTTACCTGAGTTTCAAATTGATCCATCATCAAACCACAATTTTCAACATAGTTTACTACTTTCTGTTTAGTTCATGTGGCTACCTAGACTAGCCATGATTTATCAAATTTATATAAAGGTAATTCACACTTTTCCACTATTCTAGGAGATATATAAATAAGACTAGCTCCTGGATCAATTAAGATAGAAACAAAGAAATTTTGGATCATACCTTGCACTTCTACCATAAAAGTCTGGTGGTCTGTTTGTCGGTTTTCCAGTGCTGCATTGATTCTGTGCATTTCGTTGGCTACATCCCCAATTGTTTCTGCTTCCTGTACAGTGTGTGTATTGTTGGTGTTTCCCTTCCAATTTGGACAATATTTGGCATAGTGTGGTCCTTGACATTCCCAAGATTTGGCAGGTTCCCATTGTTCAGTGTTTCTAACAAAATTGTTAGAAAAATTCCTGCCCTTTGATGCTGTAATATTCTGACGTATCTTGTTCTTAAAATCATTCTTTTGGTAGTTGTTTTTGGAAAAGTTCTGGGTCTTACTACCAAAACTCTTGTTTGATTTGAATCCTCTTCTGCTTTGATCAAATTGACTAGTCTTTTTGGTTTTCCAACTTGGTATACTTTCTCTTTTATTTCCTTGTTCAGAACAGAATTATGCCTTCCTCATAGCTTCCTTCGAGGTTTTTAGATTGTCAAACTCAATCCAATCCTTGAAACTAGCAGGTAAATAGCTTAGGAATCGTTGAATTTTTGGCTTTTCATCTATTATGTATGGTACGTACCTCAATAGACTTAAGAACTTGTTGTTCAGTTCCTTCATAGGCATGGAACCAAGTTTTAAGTCATAAAATTCCTTGGCCCTGTCCTCATAATATTGTTCGAACAGAAACCTTCTCTTGAAGTATTTCTTAAAAACCCTCCAAGTCAAGTACTTCTCCTTCATATTCTTGACCCTTTTAATATCTTGCCACCATATGTTGGCCTTCCCGGTCAAGTTGTAGATAGCCATTCTGGCCTTTAATCTGTCAAAGTAATTGTAGATTTGGAAATATTTCTTCATGCCCAATAGCCAGGCTTTTTCTTCCTCTCCTTTCTCTGCTTCTCCATTAAACATGGGAGGTTTTATTTTCTTCAACTCTCCAGAGATCTCCTCATAGGGTTTATATTTATTTTTCCCAGGTTTTCGGTCACTGTCATTGCTATCACTTACGTACCTCACATGTACCTCTATCTTTCCCTATGTGACCTTGGTCTAATCTCCAAGGAGGATTCATTGTCAGGATACTTTGATCCTTTTCCCTTATGTTTATAAGAAGTGTTTTCTGAGCCAGTTTCAATAGCACTCCGTTTATCTTTTCCTTGTTTGTTCATTTTTTCTAAAAGATATTCATTCAGTTCTAAAATCGTCTGATTATCTTGTTTTACAGTTTGAAGTTCATCCTTTAGTTCTCTGACTGTTTGTATTAGTTCTGGATTATTCAGATCCACATAAAAGTTGTTAGGATTATCATGTTGAGGACCATTCTCAGCAGATGCCTTAGCATTATCCATGTCCTGTAAAACAAATTTATATTTCTGGAAGTTTACAAAAATAAAATCAGTGTACTCTTTTTTTTATATAAGCGAGTGAGCCTGTCAGGCCTAGTGTTGAAACCTCGCTCTGATACCACATGTAATAACCCAAAATTTTCTTTCTTTTACTGCAAGTACAATTGGAAATTATTGTACCTTATTTATAAAGATGTTGAAAATGCACACTTCTTTCATTATATTATTCTATAGCCAATAAACCTTTTGTTAATCAAAATAAGACCAGCTCTAAGGTTCACAAAGGGACCAATGAATTGTTAAAGAATGCAACAAATTCGGTCGGAGTCCCAGTGTTATGAGGAGTCAAAGAGTGTAATAACTTTTGGATTCCCAGTGTTACCCAAATAGTATTACCAAAATAAGGCAACTCGAGTGTTCAAGAAACAACTATTATATGGTAGGTATGGTAAGCCAGCTCGAAGGTTCAAGGGACTACTGAGTTTGGGCCACCTAAACGGGACCTAATAATATAATACCGGATCAGACCAATTCATACCGGGTATGGGCCAACAAATGAACCAATGGGAGAACCTTAATCAGATGGACGGGAAGTAAATAACTTTTATACTAAATGTAAACTGCCGACATGGCATTTTTGTTAACGTAAGAAAACTATATATAAATAATATATGTAAAAGTTGTCGTAAGATTGTTTGTCTCACTCAAATATGGAGCTACACAAGGAAGAAATTCGGTCTTACTTAGTCAAATGACTAATACATGATTTTACTTGTCAATGGTGTACAGGTACTAAGTTATTTCATCAATAACCTTTAACACCAACTTTAAAAAAAAATGAGGTATTATCTGAAGCAGAAAACAAGTCTAAGGTTTTGGCCCACATTCTAAACTATAGTTCCATACTACATATATTCCTTTATAGATCACCTTAGTTATTCTAACTATTTTACACCTTAATGTGGTAGGTAAAGGATTTGCATAAATCAAATAATGAAACTGTACGAAAAAACTTCACCAAATCCTAAGTGCCATTTAGGTTATCAATGTGGGTTTGAATGACATGATGTAAGCACTATCGATATGAATTCGATATCCACCTTTAAGGGCAAGATGGAGATTTGTTTTAAATTTCCACCTTACAGTCCCTTAAATCTCTCCAGTTGTTGGTAAGGAACAGATTGTAAAACCACAAAAGTTTTATTGCACCTTGACAGTTGTGCCAACCGCATTTCTAGTTTTGTGGTAACACAATAGGATTTGAACCCGAAATCCGACGACATCCGACGTATCGTGCGGATGTGTCGGACAGTAACGATGAAAATTACTGATCCTTTTAAATTATTTTAGCGTCATTGAATTTCCGACACTAGGGCATAGGATTTCCGACACTAGGGCTATTCCTACACTAGGGCGTAGGATTTCCGACACTAGGGCTATGTCGTCGGATTTCCGACACTAGGGAAATATATATATATATATATATATATAACCACAACTGTCTGGACACAATATTTCTTTGCGAAACAAAGAACCCAATCAATAATTTCATGGCAGAGCCAACACAATATACCTCCACATCCGGAGGTCATGCAGAGGAGGTTTGCCGGAGGTCACACAGAGGAGGTTGTTGGAGGTGTTGTTGGAGGTCAAGTGTGTTTACGCGGAGGAGGGTTTGTAGCGGTCAGGGTTTGCAAAGGCAGAGGAGGGTTTGGTTTGAAACAATCATCCAGGTCCCTCTACAATGAACTCCCTCATCTGAATTGGTTTGAAACAATCATTCGGGTCCCTCTACAATTAACCATTTTAGTAGTGGATCTCCAAGATATTTTAGTGGGTTTTTACTGATTAGGGCAGTCCTTTCAAACCTATTATGGATGGCTTTCAAGTGGGATGCTCTCATAATGGTGGACATGGGACCTGCTCTGCAAAAACTGAGAGTTTGATGGATTTGGCATGGTTTAATCACGGGTTCACTATTCATATTAGCTTCCCACAAAACCAAATTGTACATGATATAATAGTAGCAAATCTCACAGCTTTAATAGCTCTTGCTTGCCTCCGCTTTTGGGATGAGATGGCTAAGTGATATGTATTTGATCAGGTATTTTGTTGTAACCGTTTCTCTTTTCTCACCAAATAAATGTCTTGTTTTTTTCATTTTATTGTTCCTTTGTGTCTATGGCAAACGAACTTGTGACCCCTCGCTGAGACGTGACTTTTGAAGAACTGAGTAGACTGTGTTGAGTGACTTCCGAAGAACTTGACAATTCACTAAATTACTCGTTGTTTGCATATTGTACAGGAGTTTACTTGGAAAATAAATTGGCTGATACACTCACTTGGGGTTTCCAGAATGAGGAACTAGTGTTACAACAATGTGCCTGGTAAGAAACCCGCCATCATTTCCAAACTGCATTTCTAGTTTCCTTTCATTTAGACTTTGGTGGAAACATTATTTTTGTCACCTCTGAGATTGAATCAACTTACGATTCCTTTTTTTTTACATTAACTCACCAATAAGGGCACATGGCCTCTCCAGCCCTTGTTGAATAAACAATTAGGAATTCCAATTTTATTTATAAAATACCCAGCTGAGATGTCGTGGAGGAAAGTATCCATATCATATGGGCTTGGAACCCCCATTTTGATTCCAAAAACATTTTTTGCGAGACCAAATCCCATGATTTGGGTATTTTTATGAAAACGTAGATTCCCTTGGGGTATTTTTCTTTCCATGTGTATGGGTCTGATTTCATTTCTGGTAGCTTTTGAAATGTTGAAAGGAACTTAGAGAAGGAAGAGTTGTAGGTGGATATCTACTAATTGTTTGACAAAAGTCCTCAACCAAGTACTTGTCCACTAAGTGTTTGACAAAATGCCTAAAACAAAATTTCCATATCTCCCTCATTTGGATTTTGAGGCCGAAAAAAATATACAAGGTTTGACTCAAAGATTCAACCAAGAAATTTCCAGAAATCCTAGTAACCCTATTTTTTGGTCCATAATTCAGCTAGCAAAGTGTGTTAATTAGGCCCCTTCTAGGTTGATTTTTTTTTACTTTGAAAGAGACCCATTTGATATGGAGAAGTGAATATTAGTACTATATAGTTCCTTTAGGTTTTCACCCATAAATTTTAAATAATGACCTTAGATTTTGATTTCATCTCCCTCAGAAAAACCTTTATTGTTTACCTTCTGGAAGCCAAATCTCACTCAATTTTAGCTCGATTTTCACCAAACAAAAGGCAATGTGTTAATTATACTTGTAATTTATTTATAATGAACATAGGAAATTTTAGTTTTAGATCATTTGTAAAAGGTAGATTAGACAGAACAACTTTCATGCCAAGAGGCATTTTGCCCATTTTGAACCTAGTTTGAGACAAATTTTTATAAATGATTGGGGGTACACTCGTAAGAACAACTTTCCCTCTAAGGCATAGATGAGTGTCCCTATGTAAGTGCCATGACTTGAACTGCCTTGGAAGCCATTGATAGCATTTTTGTGGCCTTTCAGCTCCATAGTTTGTACCTGGTTCCATCCAATTGATGATTAGTCATCACAAGTGCCATGGAGGGAACATATCCCAAATCAAATGATGACATGGAACTCCAAAGTTTATCTTCAAAGGATTTTGTCAAATCCATTTCTTTCTCTCGAATTGTAAATTTTTGAGCAAAATAATATTATTTTTTTCCTATAGGGAAAAAATATATTTTTCGGAAGGAAGTTAAAAGTGATTTGACTTAGAAAAATGGCCACTTCTCCAAAAGTGATAAGTATATTGTAAATCGTCAAGTCTCTTTTGATCGAAGGGATTGCATGTAACCCTAACCTCTCAAATCTCTTTATATATGAGGAGGATCCTTTGTAATAGTTAACATTTATTCAACAAGGAATATAAGCTCTGTTGGTATTTTTTTAGAGTTTTTAGTGCTATACTCACTTGTCCACATTCATCTATTGAGATTTTGTATATACTTGTTAAGGTTTGAGGGATAATAGTAGTAGTTGTTTATGTTGGTTAGCTATGTTGCTTGTGACTTTTAAGGGCGGTTCTAAAACCCCCCCCAAAAAAAAATTGACTTTTAAGGGCGGTTCTAAACCCCCCTCATAGACACCTATGGTTCTAGATGGAATTCATCTTTTGCCACAATCTTAGAGATCTATGTTATAGAAGTTATGATATGAATTTTTCTAGCAAACCAATAGGGTTTATTGATCAAGTTACATCTGGCACATATTTAAATACATCATATAAGACTAGTATTGGGTTGAATGCGCTCATACTTCAAATATATGTCTTAGTGTTTTCTTTCTCTTTAAGGTCTTTGGCTTGTTAGGATCTATTTAAGGTGCATGGTCATATCTTATTGATGAGTTTGTTGAGTACTTGAGTGAGAATGGACTCATTCATAGGATCAGCTAGCTGGTTCATCATTTCATTTTAAGGTGCTCTTACGTATAATTTGATGTGAAAGCACCTTGTATTCTACCACACTAAATGCATCTTTCTGAAATTCAAAGTTCTTATTTGGGATGTTCAATTGTTTACTTATATATGGCTTCCCCTGTTTATTATTATCTAGAAGCAATTGACAACAATAAAACTTGAACTACTCAATTGTTCATGTCAGTGTCACTGCAATGTGCCTGTAGTTGTTTTTAAAATATTTATTTCTTAATTTTAGCCACGTAATTGTCCTATATTGCATGGGTCATGTTAATAGGGGCAGTTGATTGTCATGGAGATTACTAAAGATGAGTTAAAAGTAATTTGTTTTTCAGGAAGGCATTTATTGTGGGAAGCCACTCTATGGTGGTCTTCATTTGTGGTGGTAAGATAATATTTTTGAGATAATAAAATTATGTCTTCAGTTCTTTGGCAGTATTATTGTAACACGTAACTATTTCACTTCGTTAAAAAATTTAATACTATCATCAGGAAGCCTGTAAAGATAATATATCATGCAATTTAACAGGAATAATAACTGGCAGCTCACTTGTTAAGAACTTTTGGCTTTTTACATAGATTACCGAATTTTTTTTCGGTGCACGACTAGTTCACTTTTCAATCATGGTTTACCCTATAGTTATTGATATTGAGGTTTATCTTTACATAGAGCTGCCCCGCAATTGTCATAACTGGGACTATACATGATATTATTATGCCAGCACACTTTTTACATACTACGAACCATTTGTGATGTTTTGGTTTAGCTGTACTTTTGGCTATTGTTGTTAACTTACAAATTTGGCATATATTTCATCTTTTTTTTAAGATTTGTATGCACTATCCTTATTAGATGTCGAGAAATACAAGCACAGTGACTTATCTATGGCTCAAAATTAACAATCAGTCAACATTTTATTCCACTAAACATTCAGTTGTTGTCTCTGCATTATGTAGCCATGTTACTCCATGAATGCAAAGGTTCAATAATGCCTCAAGTATTATTTACATAAATGTAGATATTTCCAGCGAGTTGAGGATGCCAAGTGCTAGAGATCGTCCCTTGCAATCAAGTGACCAATATTAAATTTCTTCTTGAGGATGCTGGTTGCTACTCTATTATGTGTAAACCTGCACAACTGAAAGGAAAAACACTGTTTAATTTATTTTTTCAGACCCTCTCTCTCAAAATCTATCCTATGTCTTACCATGAAATGGTGGGAAATATTGATATTCATCCCAACTTCCATGGCTACAGAACTGCACTCAAACCTTTCCATGTTTCTATCAACGAGCAGAGTTGTTGCTAAGGTCTACTATTGTATAAATTAAATTCCAAAACCCTTTACCTTTGATACTTTGCTTTCTCCATTCCAAATCATTATGCCTGACAGGTAACGTTTTGGAAAAGTCTATCCTAGTGGATTAGTGCTCATTAGTTGGACCTGGGTGGGTCAGAAGTTGCCAAAGTATTCAATGCTTCCATCAAGTGTGTATGTTGTCAAAAGAGCCAATGTCTATGATCTACACATGGTTTTTTTCTCTAAGCAAATCATTAATATATTAATGCATTTTTGTTTAATATATTGTGGTTTAACTTTAGAAATCCATTTTATGATAATTCAGACACGATTGAAATATTTTATGATATACATTATGAGGCTAATCACTGCAATGGTTATCGTTGTAATTCTGATGCTTGAAGTATTCACAATCACATAGAAGGGCAATTGGTGAACCATGATGCAAATAAGATTTGTCAAGGAATAAATATTCCCTGAAACTTTTCAAAATGAAGCAATTAAAGTCATAGTAATGGACATTAATAGATCACAACCATTGTGTGCCACCCTTGGATTAATTAATACCGTATCTTAGTAAGGCATATCAATGCCTGATAGATTTTGTTCACAGAATTCATTAGAAGGGGCTTCACTTCATGCTAAACATTTATTCATGATCATTCCCCAGGATCACATAATCCTTTCATTACTTGCTTGTTTCATCAATTCAGTTTTAGTAATGATTATTTCTACTGCTCACAATTTTTCTGCATTATAATAAACTCAGTGTATAGGAGTTCAAGCTTAGGATATTTTCATATCACATTTTTTTTCAGATTCTACTTCTAAAGTTGATGAAGCCCACGTTCTATTTAAAATTTCCATCGTCATAGAAAATTTGATTAAGTTGCAAAGCATTTAGTTTTGGAGCCTAGGAATTCCGCCAAGATTGAGTGATCATGTGTACACTGACCTCAATGATTTAGTGCAAATACATGATGCACTTCACATGAAAGTGTGCAACTTCGCTAATAACTTGAACAATTAAATATGCTACTAATAACATGCCATGAATTTTTCTACAACTAAATGAGAATAGGCCTATAAAAAAAGGCTGTTGGAATTAGCGATTCTCTTCACATGAAAGTTTGCAACTTCCTTAAGAACTGGAACAATTTGATATGCTACCAATAAGATGCCATGTAAATGAGTGTTTATGTTACTCTTTCAGATTCCAATTCTGATTTACACTCACAAATAATTTACTGCAATTGTTAACTGAAAATACATTGAGATCCTAACTAATTACACAGTGGAAAAACACATGAAATAACTCTCATTTGAAACTTAGATTTATCACAGAAAACCCCAACTAGGGAAAAACCAGCAAACAATGATATTTATTAAGAATCAAAATCTTGGACTCCCATCCTGGGATAATGGCCCATTGAGAAATAACACAATCACAACAAGATATCCTAGACTATCACCGAGATGCTACCTTCTCTGTTGCACCTTGATCCTTTCCTCTGACCTTTCCCTTGCACCCACACACTTGGATGAGGGTCCTTCTCCAACCTCTCAATGAGGCCTAACTCACTCTGTGTGACTCTGTTAATTACCCTCCTTAGGCTTCTTTTTATATAATTACAATGACTAAAATTCCATGGGCCCTCTATATCTCCTAAGTGATTTTAGATCACCTGAGATCTGCGGCTACAACTTAATCTTTTGTCGACACAATTGGAGTCACCTCTTAGCCATTATAACATAAAAGTCGCTTTCCCTCTCAAGCATGCTCCTAGTGAGGTCTTTTGGATGACACCTACATGCTCGACACCTGGCCTATGTACAAGTACTTGCATGAACTACAAAAAGTAACAGTTTCTACAACTACATGATAATAGATCTGTAAAGCAAGGCTGTTGGGAGTTGAAGCAAATAGTGGAATAAGTGATGCACTTAATGTAACATCCCCGACCCTCCAACCCCCCATGAATATGAACATACATAAAATGATGAAATAAAATGCTTAAAACATAAAACATGCTAAGATGCATAGTCATTCACATACACAGCGGAAGCAAACATACAGGCATTCAACATGTTCATCATAATTCATTAAACATCAAATATAATTGCAGAGATGAAATGGTCAAGAATGCTCATCTTTATAAAGAAGTCATCCTGCAACCAGCTACGTCATTGCAACGTTCCACCCAACCATAGGCCAGCGTGCTCATCAATTTCTCAGAAACAATGCCACCCCCGAGCTGGGCATGATTCCCCAAGGAATAAGGAACAAACGGGCTTACACATAGCCAAGGATACACTAATCAACCAAGACAACACAGTACGGTTTATCAGGATATCAAGGAGCTGGGAAAAGCTGAATGCTAAGCTGGGGAGCTCATTGAAGAGCTAAGGACTCCTACACCAGAACTAGCCTGACTTCTAGGACACCCACACACACCCAACACCAGGAAATCAGTCCCTTATCTGCTACACAGTCCCTCAAGCCTTGACCTCCCTTTCCAGTGCTACTCCAAGATTATGAAGAAGAAAGCCATCCCTCTAGCTCTGTCTGTGTGGTTCCCCAAACACACCAGGTTTATCAAGCAAATCAAGCCTTCATCCCACTCCAACATGATACGAAGACCAACCACTGCATACATGCAGCCAAACAAGTGATTCACAACTTAGACAGGGAAAAACAACTCCTGAGTCGTTCTTGGCCCTATCGTGGCCAAAACGACTCAACAATAGCCACAGCAAGCCAAAACATGACTGAACCCACAACAAACGAACAACATGGGGAAACAACAACCTCGGTCTCAACAAGGAGGCAATGGGACAATTGCACAGACCAAAAATGGAAGAGGAAAGTTAGTTTCTCAGCTGGGCAAGGAAAACACATACACCAAACCCCAAATCAGTATGGAAACACACATACACACCACCTCTCGAGCGTGAATGGATCTACACAGGAAAATCATGGGTGACAGTGGAAAAAGAAACGGCTCCTAACTTGCCGCCTGGGCAAAACGAAGCAGAAGCCTGTGCGTGAGAAGGTGAAAGGACCACTGTCTGTGTGAGGATGAGCCAGACCCCCGTCTGTGCATGAGGATGAACAGAAACGATGGGGAGTGGGAGAGTGGAAAAAACGTCCCCTCAAGGTTTTCCTGCCCACATAAAGGAATGACCCAGCTGGTGGAGTGTGTGTGGGAGAAAACCTGCCACCCACCACTACCCATCATTAACTGCCCCCAACTACCATCAAGGCTTTTAATGGCTAACACATGGATTTTCCCCATAGGCTCAAGGTTTAATAATTCCCCCCCCCTTATCCTTAGGAAAATCATGCCCTTTTCATTAACATTGCACCATCGTAGTTGGTTGTAGGTTTTTTATTAATTTGGCATGTTTACATAATGCCAGAACTATAATGTGCCGAATGGCACGATATACCATCGGCAACGATCCCAGTTGCCGAAACATAACACAACCAAATCGATGGTGGGGATTTTTCCTTTAGGTCTGCACCATGATTAATTACAATATATATACATAATGTACCTTTAATGCAAACGGGGTCAAAACCGAGGTGTTACAATCCCCTCCCCCTTGGAATAAGACCGTCCTCGATGTTCCAATACATAGGAATACATATCCAAAATTTCAAAACTCTGCAGACCTGTCCCACGTTCAATTATTTACTTTGAACTTTCAGGACCAAGCCCTTTGGATTCCACGAGCTTCTCCTGCTGGTTCTCAGCTTTTGGCTCATCCCCAAGTCTAGGAACTTTTCTGTATCTTGAGCATCTCTCCAAGATTTTCTTAGGTCTTGGCAATTGTTTGAAGGAGTCTTCCAGCCAAGTCCAATAGCCTTTGGTTTGCTACCATGATCAATGTGCACAACTGGATTTCACTTTTCTCACCTGTGAAATGCATCATTGAAATTCTATTAGACCAAGCATAATATAGGCATTAAAATCAGTCAATTAATTTCCCAATTGGCATGGCAGTCCAAGTCTTCTCAAGGAGACTTTCATACTTTTCATGCCTTCCCAACAGGCACATGAGCTCATTCATGTCCATTCTTGGGCAGGGAATTAACTATTCCAGCATTCCCAATCTATTTTAAGAAAATAAACACATTCTATTTTTAGTCATACATCCATTCAACAATCTTTTGTTTTCACAATGCATAAGTATATATATATAATCAAAAAAGGAAAGAGAGAGCAGCAAGAGTTTTTCCCCTCTTTGTCTTGTCCCATTCTGGAACCCACACCACCACTGTGGTTTTCATGCTCTTAGCCTCTTTCACTTCACCGTGAATGCTGAACCAACCCTTCTTGGCCCTGACACTTAGTGTCTCCGATCTATTCCAGACCTCTCAACCATGGAGCCTCTCCACATGGTTTGTCTACAACTCTTGGCTGCTAGGACCTTTGCAGTCCCACTAGCACCTTTTTCATTATTGCTCATTTCGAGCTCATTAGGATAGTCACATGTCCACATGCACCCCTAGGATGCCCTCATAGTCCTTGCTCCCAGCGATACCTATATTCAAACATTGAATAGATTCACATGTTTAGCTTATTCTCATCGGTTTGTCTCTAAACAAGAGTTAGAAGATTATAACCAAACCATATACACAAGTATATTCATAAGCAAGAAGTTGCAAGATAATCCAATACTTGTATGTATTGTGCATTTCCTCGTTGGTCCACAGGGCCCCGCTTTGCTTTGCAAGACTTGGAATTGCCTATGGACTTGGATCTTAGGTCAGCACGCAAGCTGCTCCTCAACATCAAATAATTAATGTCTAGCCAGTACACCTTCACGCCGACTGGGAAGGAACAAATCAGCCAAGCCAACACAGTTGGGTTTATCAGGCCATCAACAAACCACATGCACTTATATCAACAATACAATTATATCAACAATGCACTTATATCATAAACCAATCAGCCAAGCCAACATAGTTGGGTTTATCAGGCCATCAACAATAACATATGCACTTATATCAACCTTGCACTTATATCAACAATACACTTATATCAATAATAAACGACCATTTCCAGGTCCAGGATCTACTATGGATCCCCAGGCATATAACAGCCCTATTTCAGTGACATCTTCACCACATCCTTTTATACACATCAAGCACAGTCAAGCCAACCTACAGTTGGGTTTATCAGACTGTCCAGCCAAGCCAATACACTATTGGGTTTATCAGGCTGCAGGAAACCAAGCCAATACACTACTGGGTTTATCAGAATACTCAGCCAAGCCAGCTAACAGTTGGGTTTATCAGACTGCATGTAGCCAAGCCAACACTGTAATGTCCCCACAATCTCCACAACATCCTTTTCCCTTTAGTGTACAACACCAAACTACATCTGTTTAGCCTGGAAACACAAGCAATATAAGAAAACTCATCAGTGTTATTTCTCTAAAACTGTAATAATGTTTCATATCATTCACTATCAAGTATTGAGACACCAGGAGTGCGTTCACTCCCTAGGGTGTAGTCAATATTGAAAACCCCTTTCATGACTCGACATCGGGAATAGTGTGCACCCCTTTCCGATGTGAGCCATGTAGGCCCTATTCATACTCAAGTAATCTGTCATAATGGAAATAAAATCAAAACATGATCTGCATATGGAATTTACCAATTTGACATGCATATTCTTAGCTAGGGTCACATAACACTTATCCATTTGATGATGCAGTATTCCTTCGTTAAGGAGTAATGGGGGCTCCCTTCTCTGAGTTGATAGTCCCTCAGTTTGCCATCCCAACTCCTTTTACATTCCATATCCCACACATGTCTTTCCGACATAATCTATACCATCTCACTCATGTTGCTTACCAAACATGCAATGCAGATGGGACATTTCCAAAATGTCCAATGGAGTTTCACCCGAAAACCATTTCCAAGATAGGTGAAACCTCCCCATGAAGTTTGGCTCCTACAGGCCATCACACATGGTCTTCATGCAGTGTGTACCCCTGGCACATTCATTAAGTATACAAACAGTCAATCATTGTCTAACAATACAATCCAAATTTGATTGTTCCATAACCAAGCAATGGCATTAGTAATTAAAGAGTCAATGTGAATTTGCAACTCTGTCTACTACAGAAATTGATTTGCTTGGCAATGAGGTGATCCTCATTTGTTGGTCTCTTGTAAGCAGCACTACTAAGCCCATTATGATTTTATTCTTACTAACAAAACATGAGCACCCACTTACAATGCGTCCTCCTGACACAATTCTACACAAGTCAACAATGATTAGTAGTTATCAGCAATTTCTCAAATCTTAAATTTACAAGTCCAAATTGACAACTCATTCTGCATACAAACTATTTTCACAATCATGAGACTCTTCTCATGAGGTTTGGCTCTTTCACATGGTAGATTTCGGCCTTTGTCATGGTATTACCCATATTGCCATACCCCAACCAATCTGCCTGAAACCTGAACCTCAATCAGCCAAACAAGTGTAAGTCTTGGTGCATATAACTTTTGCATTGCTTCAACAATCACTGAAGCATTTTTAGAATTATAGAATTCAAATACTTCCAGCTATTAGCATATCAATATCACCAAAACTCATTTACTTCACGTGAATCATTATCATACTAAAATTGCAAGGTATAGTCACATCATTTATGCAATTTAAATGAAGTGTTTAGATACTCCTTACTTCATAGGTGTATCATTTGTACCACCTTGCCCTTCCAAGGAGCATTTTGACAGCCAATCGATCATGACTACCCTCTTCATGCACTTACCATCCTGCATTCATAACAGCTCTTGAAAGGATTCTATAATTATCATTAATTCATCATTTCAGCCATTGGTTAGTCATAATAAACAAGCATTATCTCGATGCATTTTCAGCATCCCCATGCCATAATTTCTATGCACACAAGCTTATAAAATATAATATAGTTAGTAAGACAGGGTTTAAGGGACTTTCCTTTTCAAAACCCTCATCTTTGCTTGGAATTCCTCTTCCGCATAATACCTGGTTCGACTTCATGGTCTTTTCTATCTCTAGGAACGCAATCTTCGGATTGTCCATATTGACAGCAACACAATTCTTTTCAGCAACCGCTAGTAATTTTCTACTCCACATTCAAATTCTGGTGATTCTCCCTCGTTCCCTGTTGGATAAGATTTCCAATGCCTATCCACATGTTCCATTTTGACCTTGGGTATGAAAACCACACCCCTTCTAAAATGATGATTTTCACCAAATTTAGGCAAAACACACAACTGTATTTTGGTCTGGAATGCTAACTTCAGCCACCTAGAATTTTTCTTTTTCAGCCCTAAAATACGTTGAAGAACTGCTGAAAAAAGCCACTGCAATTCGCTAATAAATCCCACTTGAAAAACCCCAAATTCTTTTTCCCGATAAGATCTCTTCCCCACTAATTTTCCGACACTTCGGCAGTCAAAACAACTAGCTTTCTCTGATGCCCATCAGCAGTCTGATCGTCTATTTTCCTTCGACGTGTCGGATCCATAGTTGTCTAAGCTTTCGAACTTTATCGGCGATGCTAAGGACTATTATCGGAGATGACAGTATAGCAGTGTTCGGGACCGTTAACCACTGTGGCACCGGAGATCGGAAGCACTATGCTTCGAGTGGATAGTTCCTTAGGCATCCGCAACGGCATGCAACAAACCATCTGTGGGTTCTGCGGACCATACAACCTGTCGAAGATCTGATCGTCTATTTTTCTCTGACGTATCGATAATCAGATCCACTAATCCTCTCCATCATATCGGTGATTCAAACAAAAACTCTTTCCGTTGCGTCGACGACTGGAGCACTATCAATAGTTGAAGACTCTAATCGTCGGAGTGATAGACCAACTGACAGCCGCAACGACGGACTCCCAAATAACTAACTTCTTCTGACGCATCGACGGTATATTCAACTAATCTCTCCCGACATATCGGCTCCATCACCTATTTTCTGCCAACGTTTTGGCGGTTGGATCTTCTAACTTTTTTCGACAACATTCATCGGTGATTTGATCCTCTATTTTTCTCCGATGTGTCGGCTGCCCCATTGTCTAAATTTCGCCGATGATTTCCATAAAAAAAATTCGATAATTTTCTTCTTCTTGCCACCGCATTGGTTGGTTCATCGTCTAAATTTCGTCGACGAATTCCGTACTTAGAGAATTTTCTGAAAATACTCTTTTCTCCTCCGCATCGGCACCCTTATCTTCTAATTTCCGCCGACTTTGTGGCATCTTCATCATCTAATTTTTGCCAACAGTTCGACAAAACTTCCTTCTTTGTCCACCGCCGCGTCAGCTTTGACATCAACTAAATTTCGCCGACGCCCATCGACGATCCCATCAACTAATATTCGCCAACGTTTCGGCAGTCTTCCAGAGATCTTTGCCAACACTGCGGCTCCTCGATCTACTAAATTTCGTCGATCCAATCAACTAAATTTCACCATCATGTTAGCGGTCCAAACAACTAATTTTCGGTGAAACTTCCTTTATCTTCCGCCAATGTGTCGGCCGTTTGAACAACTAAAAATTTTCGATGTTTTCAACACTTAGACAAATTTTTGAAATAATTTCTTTCCGACAAAATTTCCTTCCCTTTACCGCCGCTCCGTCGGCTCCAACTTCTTCTATTTTATGCCAACGTATCGGCGCCCTCATGATCTATTTTCCGCCGAAAGTCTCGGCGCTCCATCAACTAAACTTTGCCGACGTTTCGGTGGTCTTCGGCTGATCTCCACCGACACTGCGGCTACCTCATCAACTATTTTCCGCCAACGTCAAGTCTATATCAGATGATATTTCAACTAATTGAGTCGGTGTTTTGGCGGTCTCGTCAACTAATTTTCGCCGCCACCAAGGTCTGCGTCAAAGTTCTATCCGTCTAAGTTTTTCGATGAGCCGACAGCTGAACACTTAGAAAAATTTTGTGAATTCATTCCGCCTGTTCCTCGTCGGGTGGCCTTCTGACTAAATTTTCCATTGTATCAGAGGTGCTTCCCACTTAGTCCTCTGATGATCCAACGTGCTCAGCACTTAGAAAATTTTTCAATGAAATTTTCTGAAGATTTTTTTGTCATTTCCATTTTTCTTCTGGGCAGAGGGAAACCTGCCTCTGTTAACTGGTTTCTAATAGCCCTCTGAGGCCCAATGCTGCAATAATGTCTCTGTCACTGCATCTTCATGGCCCATTCAGGAGCATACTGCAACATGCGCTTTGATACCATTCTATAACGTCCCCGACCCTCCGACTGGCGAAGAGGACACTACCATAACCGTAAACATCCGGGCAATTAGCCCCATGAAGATGAACATACATAAAATGCTGAAATAAAATGCTTAAAACATAAAACATGCTAAGATGCATAGTCATTCACATACACAACGGAAACAACCATACAAGCATTCAGGAATTCAACATGTTCATCATAATTCATTAAACATCAAATATAATTGCAGAGACAAAATGGTCAAGAATACTCATCTTTTTAAAGAAGTCATCCTGCAACCAGCTACATCGCTGCAATGTTCCACTCAACCATAGGCCAATGTGCTCATCAATCTCTCAACAACACTTCCACCCTCGAGCTGGGCATGATTCCCCAAGGAATAAGGAACAAATAGGCTTACACATAGCCAAGGATACACTAATCAGCCAAGCCAACACAGTAGGGTTTATCAGGCTATCAAGGAGCTAGGAAAAGTTGAATGCTAAGCTGGGGAGCTCATTGAAGAGCTAAGGACTCCTACACTAGAACTAGCCTGACTTCTAGGACACTCACACACACCCAACACCAAGAAATCAGTCCCTTCTCTGCTACACATTCCCTCAAGCCCTGACCTCCCTTTCCAGTGCTACCCCAGGGTTGTGGAGAAGAAAGCCAGCCCTCTAGCTCAATCTGTGTGGTTCCCCAAACACACCAGGTTTATCAAGAAAATCAAGCTCTCATCCCACTCCAACACAGTCTGAAGACCAACCATTGCATACACACAGCCAAACAAGCGATTCACAGCTTAGACAGGGGAAAACAACTCCTGAGTCATTCTTGGCCCTATCGTGTCCAAAACGACTCAACAATAGCCATAGCAATCCAAAACGTGACTAAACCCACAGCAAACAAACAATGTGGGGAAACAACAACCTCAGTCTCAACAAGGAGGAAACGTGACAATTGCACAGCCCGAAAATGGAAGAGGAAAGTCAGGTTCTCAACTGGGCAGGGAAAACACATACGTCGAACCCCAAATCGGTATGGAAACACACATACACACAGCCTCCCAAGCATGAATGGATCTGCACGGGAAAATCGTGGGTGATAGTGGAAAAAGAAATGGCTCATCACTGACTGCCTGGGAAAAACGACACAGAAGCTTGTGCATGAGAAGGTGAAAGGACCATCGTCTGTGTGAGGATGAGTCAGACCCCTGCTTGTGCATGAGGATGAACAGAAACAATGGGGAGTGGGAGAGTGGAAAAAACGTCCCCTCAAGGTTTTCCTACCCACGTAAAGGAATGACCCAGCTGGTGGAGTGTGTGTGGGAGAAAACCTGCCACCAACCACTACCCAGCATTAACTACCCCCAACTAACATCAGGGATTTTAATGGCTGACACATGGCTTTTCCCCATAGGCTCAAGGTTTAATAATCCCTCCCCCCTTATCCTTAGGAAAATCATGCCCTTTTCATTAACGTTACACCATCATAGCTGGTTGTAGGTTTTTTATTAATTTTGCATGTTTACATGATGCCAGAACTATAATGTGCCGAATGGCACGATATACCATCGGCAACGATCCCATTTGCCGAAACATAACACAACCAAATCGATGGTGGGGCTTTTTCCTTTAGCTCTTCACCATGATTAATTACAATATATATACATCATGTACCTTTAATGCAAACGGGGTCAAAACCGGGGTGTTACACTTAAAATGAAAGTATTTGACTGCCCTTAGATCTTGAACAGTTTAATAGGCTACACATGATATGCCCTTCTAAATGAGTGTTTTACAATTTGACGAAAACAGAGCTTTTAAACAAGGCTGTTGGGAGTGAAGCACCTAGTGGAAACATTGGTTTCCAAATGGCTCTAAAGAGCAACTTTTATGTCATGTATATTTTAATACATTTTGATGCATATATAAATTTAAGCAAACCACAATGTTAAATTAGTTGCAAAAATAAGAAAACATAGTTTTTTGGTAGTAGATTAATGATAATCATTAAAGTATCAACCATCTATCAATTATGGTCATTAAACAATAAACCCTAACATCAACCTTCAAGTTTTCAATTCTAATGGATAAAATTTTCCATCAACAAAATATATAAGAGAGCGGCAACTAAGAAATGGAAAAGGGAATCTTGACCAAAGGGTTGTAATATGCAGTCAACAGTTCAAACTGAAGTTTTAAACTGCCTATAATGTTTACAAATCCCATAACAAAGAGTTGATAAAATAATTTTAAGTTTTAGAATCTAGATTGTAAATTGAAAAACACTTGTGCTATCTGCAAAGCTAGCTTTCCTATGCCCCCTAGCAACTTCTAATTTTGTTTCTCTTATTGAAGTGGTTGTGGAACACTAGGACTAGAATCACCACGAGGTACATTGGCCCCACACAATGATGGAGTGTTTGAAGCTAAAGCTGCTACCTCTAGTCTTGTGAGTGCCAACAATGGTAGTGGATGAGGGTGGCGTCTCTATGGAATGTCATTGTCATTAGTAACATTAGCTAAAATATAAATGTCGAATCGTTGTAAAGTAGTGTGTTGTTATGACCTAAGTTGACCCTTCAAGTGTTTATGCAAATCTAGTCTGTTAAAAGACTTGTTTTGGGTACCATTAGCTAAGGTCAACTACTCCATGTGCTCTCTTATTAGGAGAACACCTTTGAGCAATAAAAAAATACCACTTTACTTTTTGTGAGGAAGGTGTTATCTAACAAACCAAACTTATATCTTGGAATATCAAACATTTCCTTTGCAATAGGTTTCATTAGAATGTACATGACCTATATATCAATGGGATGGGAACCAAGGAAAATAGTTCCATTGTGTACTCTATTTTTGGTGAAATGTTACTAGATGTCAATGTGCTTGGAGTGATTATGAAATGATGGATTCATAAAGAGCGTGATTCAACTCTAATTGTTGTAGTTAACAACAATGGTTTTTAACCTATGATTGGTGAACTTTCCAATGAGATTTCAAATCTAAACAACCGTATAACATGTCAATGGAATTGGCATATTTCTAGTTTCAGCTGAACTAAGAGCAATTGCGCTCTTCCTGTTATTGAACCAAGATATCATCCTTGATCCTAACTCGAGGCAATGACTAGGAGTACTCTTCCTTCAGCTTGCATCCCTTGTGCATTTGAATTTACAATTCCATGCAATAGTGACTCTACATCCCTCATACCTCATGCCATAAAGAAGTTTGCCATCTAAATTTGTGTGCACATGTTTGACAACATTTTAATGAATTTGACTAGGTTCAACCATGAATTCACCAAAAGTATTCATTACAAAAGAAATATGATGCCAAACATTCACAAGGCACACAAGTGAACCACTCCAATGCCTGTTCAAAGATGGGTTTACCAAATTGAAATCTAAATTAGCAACATTAGATTTGGAACCATAGGAGTGGCCAAGGATTGTGGTCTAGCATGTGAATTCTCTTTAGAATCTCCACTTTGTGCCAAATCTATAGATGAAAAACCTATAGACCCAGAAATCTACTGCACAAGGCCAATTCCTTCCATGTCATATCCACTTGCCGACTTCTTCTTACATCATGCAATGTGCTTCTCATAGCTACCTATAAGTATCAAATTATTTACATATAGCTACCTAGATTCCATCTGTGTTGAATCCTCTTTCAAATGAAGAGACCTACATATCTTTGTCTTGATGATGTATTAAAACTTAAACACATCCACTAAAATATATCAAAAGACAATGATATCTATATCATATCTCAAATTAAACTTGCCACTGAATACAATTTTTTTTTTATTAATATACAGTATCCCATCGGTTATCTGACATTTAATGCCTAGCAGATGTTGTCGGATTTCATGTCAATGTGACGAAATTGTTGTGGCTCCAACAGTAGATTGTCGTAGGAAATCCAACGGCCTTGCTGTAGGAAATCCGACGGCCTTGGCTTGGTTGTCAACTATCCAACGTTACGCCACCAACGATAAAAAAAATTGAGGGTGTCGAATACCCGACAGGTTAGTGTCAAATTTCAGACATCGTAGCCGTCAGATTTTGGCCTCAAATTCTGTTGTGTAAGGAATTCTTCACTTTGTTGAACTGCATTCGGCTCTTAAGAGCTTTGGCTCTGTGACAACATTTATTCAACGTTCGAAAAAGGAAGAGAAGTCTTATATTCGTCTATGCAAACCTACCCGAACTTATTTCTTTTACCGGAGAGGTTCACTACCTTCACTCTGAAGTTAATTGGAGGGTTCTGGTTTCACAAATTATCCTAGTAAGATCTATTCTCATGGTATTTAAAAATTTCTTACGATTTTTCTTCTTCTTAACAACCTAAACCAGGTTAATAAAATTATTATAGGATTCAACTCGGGCATGACGTGGAGGGCCAAGCTATCGGTGAAGTCTTCTTCCTTTGACCTGTAAGATCACTATTATTCCACTGTGTAGCTATGATGGTTTGAAGTTTAGATTCGTTGTCCCTAAGCTTGCAGAACCTATTGATTTGGAGGTGATATGTTTGTTTTATTTTTAAGAAACATTAAAAGAGATGTAAATCTTGTGGATTCTTTTGAGAAGACTGCGCCACTCTCCTTGGAAGTTTTGGGGTTTAAGTACTCCCAATAAGATTATTTAATACAGTATTTTGCTGGTTTGTTTACTGTTTTCTTTTTTAAATGGTGGCCAATGCCTTACTCCATCGATTTTGTTTTAGGGCTTGATACACAAAGTAAATGGTTTCTAAAATACCTAACTTTTATTTTGCTTTAGCAGCGATAACAGAACTTAAGGTTTAATTGACACGATTATAACTAGATAAACCACCTTGCTTCTTGGTTGTATAAAAAAGATGTAGACTTTAACATTTTTGTTTCAGTATTGAAGTTTGGTTAACAACTGCTATCAATTTTAAAGATTAAAATCCGATTCGAAATAATCTATGAGGTGACTCTGTCTAAAACGTTCCTCAAAATTTCGGTGCAATAATCTGAAGCCTTAAGGAAGATCTTATTTCTTCCTTCTAAAGGATAGAGGGTTTATAAATTGTTTTCCTTTGATTTTAAAACTGTATCTATGAAAATCTGACTTCAAGAGAAAATGTGATTCGTACGGGTTTTAATGATAAGTTTTCGCTTAATTTTCGTGTTAAAACAAAAAATCTGTCTGTGAGCATTTATACTATGCAATTTGTAAACGGCACTTCCAAATCTCAATTTGTTGTAAGATTACTTTCATTGAACATCGTCGGGTTTCCTGTAAATGCTAATAGAGATAGTATAATCGCTTTTTTTAAGTTTTAGTCTTGTATTCAATAGCATGATAATACTCTGTAACTTATGGGGTAATCTCGACCTTGCAATTATTTGATTAAAATCATAGTTTATTGATCTCTTATACTAGTTGTAAATCTCGTAAATGATTATTAGTGAGATTTGAACCTGTGAGGGTTATAGATGGTTTCGATTCTATTTAACTAATCTCAAGTTTAGTTAGATTATTTTATTCATACAAAATATTTACTGGGTTTCAGCCATAGTTTCATTATGTTACTATTGAAGTTTATTTCTTTAATGCCTTAGAGACTGTAAGTAACCCTCGTCAATCATAACACTTGAATGAGAAAAAAGGGGTAAGCCCTAAACTGTAACTTATTATTTAAAGGAGATCTACTTAGAAAAATATCAAATCAAACTGGAAGCCTTCAATAAGTGCTAAGGTTCGTCGATAATCTCGACTTGATATTACTAGAACAGATTAAGATCTGAACTTGTAAAACTTGTAAGATCTAGAAATTCCAAATTTCTGCAATGTTACTAGAAAATCCTGCAAATTCTTTTATTTTTGTTTAAGAATAGAAAAGGTTTAACTTAAGGGTTTAGATATGTATCTAAAAACAATACAGACTTCTTAAATGAAAGAAGAAACAACTCATACCTAAGGTAATACATGCATACTCTGAAATCTGAATAATACATATCATTCATTTAATATACTCTACATTTCCGACATGATTTTATATTCATCTGTACTAGAGTACGTCACCAATACTTTTGGTGAGAGGAAAAATACAGAGGATAAATATTTTTCAAACTCCAATATTTCAGCATATATCCATACTAAATTCCAACAGTTTGCATTACTAATATCCCAAAAAAATTGCAGTATATTTAAATAGAAATAACTCATGACACAAACGAATGAGTGCTAGAACCTGGAATTTTACAGAGAAGTGGGACCAATACCCAAAGGAGACTGTTCCACCCAACCTTTCCTGAAGCAGCCAAATCACTTGCTTAGGACGTCTAAGCTTGCTCACTGCATCACTAGGTCGTAGATCTTTGCTACATATCAGACTTCTGCAACTCAACTCAGCAGTAGACTTAACTCAACAATTCACTTTAGCTATCCCCTCATCAAATTCTTTGTGTGCCTGACTTTTCAGTTTGCAGCAATCACAAAGTCATTCTCTCATAAAACAGAATGAATGGTGAGCCTCCTGCTCAATTTGATGGTTTATATAAGATTGCCTAGGTCTTAGGGTCAGTTTGGAATTAATGAGCCACCCAGCTCAATTCCCCCTCTCAGGGAACATGACCACCTTTTTAGGGATTATGCTCCTGCAACAGCTAGAAAGTGAATGTTGGTGCTGCCATTTGTCAGTCAGCCTTTTATAGATGCTCCTCCCTCCTAGTGGCAGTGAGCTTTCATTTAACAGTCTCCCTTGAATAGGTGTCTCTATTTATTAATTAATAAAATAAATAATTCTTCAATTACACTCATCTTTGACCACTTGGTCATAATAAAATTTAACATAATGTTTTGCTGAAATAATTATTAAATATTTATTTTTCCAGTTTTTGGGTATGTTACAATAAGAAACTATTGAAAATGAGTTTACATGTGTTTTTGAAAAGTTGAAAAATAAATTTAAAACATGTTTTTTTTTTAATTTATAGTTTTATATTTATATTTTAAAATTAATTTTTTATTTTTAATATATATATATAAGAAATGACAATTTATTCATTTAAATTTAACTTTATGTTTAAAATTCAAAAATATAAATACATGGTTTATAAACATATTTTGAATATCGAAGAAGTAACTTGTGTTTCAAATTTCAAAATTAATATATTTTATTTTATGAGTACATTACTTTATAATTACATTCATCATATTATAATCAAAAGTAATTTATGTACTCAAAAGTACTTTACTTTTAGTCATATCAAAGATGAATTTTTTATTGGTTTTATTTCAGACATCTTTTCAATTTAACTTTACCATAGTTGCATTGGTTATAGTGTAAGAGATGAGTTGTAAATATACCTTCCCCACAAAATGTCTAACTCATAATATTTTATTATATCCCTTGTGAGGCCCATTTTAGACCTCAAATTCTCATAATGCCAATTATGACACCAAAGTACAAAGTTTCCATGGACTTGCCACTTTTTACCGGAAGTTCATCAGGAATTTTAGTCGAGTATGTGCACAGTTGATGATGTGCATGAGAAAGGGAGAGTTCAAGTGGACAAAGGCATCCTAGAAAGATTTTGTGAAGCTAGGTGATAAAGAGCCCATTTTTAGCTCTTCCATATTTTAGCAAGGTATTCCAAGTCGAATGCGATGCAAGTGGGTTAGTAGTTGGCGTTGTGTTAAGTCAGGAAGGTTGACCAATTGTGTTCTTCAATTAGAAGTTGAAAAATTCCAAGCAAAAGGATTTGTTCTATGACCAAGAATTTTATGCTATTTTTCAGGCATTAAAGAAGTGAAGGAACTATTTGTTTCCCAAGGAAATTGTGTTGTTAATCGACCGCCAAGATCTAAGGTACATGAATACTCAAACAAAATTAAATCAGAGGAATATGAAGTGGGTTTAGTTTCTACAAAGTCATACATTTGTGTTGAAGCACAAGTCAGATAAGACTAACAAGGTAGCTAGCGCATTGAGCCAAAGAGTCACATTATCGAAGACGACTATAGTAAAGTCGATAAGGTTAGAGTTTATGAAGATTGACTATGAATTCTATAAGGATTTTTTCGATGCATGGAAGGTGTTGAAGGAACCATGGAGTGGCGATAGAAATCCATACTTGGATTAGTTTATCCAAGAGGGATACTACTTAAAGGTCATTAGTTATGCATCCCTAGAGAATCAGCAAGGGGAAATATGATCAAGGAATTGCATAGTGGAGGATTGGGAGGGCACTTTGGCATTGACAAGACCAAAACATTGGTCAAGGATAAGTATTACTAGATAATGATGAAAACGGATGTAAAGAAGTGGATCTTGCAGTGTCGATTGTTCCATAATTCGAAACAGAGAATCTAGAATATGGGACTATATGCACTGTTACCAGTGTCGTAAACCCATTGGGAAGATATCAGCATGGATTTCATGCTAGAATTGTTGAAGACATAACAAGGGAATGACTCAATTTTTGTGGTAGTCGACATATTTTCCAATATGTGTCATTTTATTCCATGTTGAAAGACAAGTGATGTCATGGGTATTGATGTATTGTTCTTCAACTAAATTGTGAGATTGCATGGGTTTCCAAAGAGCATCACTTTGGATAGAGATTCCAAGTTCATTGGTTATTTCTGGAGGACTCTATGGAAGATACTTGACACAAGGTTGCAGTTTATTTCTGCATACCATCAAAAGACTGATGGGCAGACTGAAGTCATAAACAAGATCTTGGAAACTTGTTGAGGTTCCTAACTTTTGATCGACCAAGGCAGTGAAAAAATGTATTAGCATAGGAAGAATTCATGTACAACAATTCTGTGAACTGGTCAACGAGATTGATTCCATTCCATATTGTGCAAAGAATAAGTTTGCATGGCGTAACCGAATTAGTCAACATGCCAATAGCAATAGAGAGTGTCGATGCGTATTCATTTATTGACCATACGAAAGAAGTGCATTACAAAGTGAAGCAACAACCTAAGAAGAGAAATGCAACATACAAGTCGAGAGTCGACAGAAAGAGACAACTGCATTCATTTGTAGAAGGTGACTTAGTGTACACACACCAGAGGAAGGAAATGTTCCCAAGACGAGCATATGACAAGCCAAAGATGAATAAGATTGGACCATGCAAAATCCTGAAGAAGATATAGGATAATTCCTATGTGTTATATTTTCCTGAATGTATGGGTAAAAATCATTGACATTCAATATTTTGACCTATACAAATTTGAAGAAGATTTGATGAGCGATGAAAAATAGATAGCTGACTTGCTTAGGCATATGCCAATTCAGTCAAAGGATGAAGTCATGGAAGTGCTCAACGAGAATGGAGTCGAAAGGACTAGGATTCAAAGGAAGAAGGAATGTATGGTTCGATGCATGAACAAAGACCTAGAAGAGGCGATGTGGATTTCAAAACTCAAGAAGTTGTAGAGTCATGAGTCAAGTTCTTTTCAACCCTGAGAGGTTGATATAGGGGAATCCATGCCTAATAAAAATAGTCGAAGATAGATGATCATAGATTCCCAATGGACAATTGATGACCTCCAATGCAATGGGGGAATAGCTAACAAAGGGAGAAAAAGGGGGTCAGAGTGAGTCCCAGAGATTTCGAACAGAAGCAATCGGCAACTGATGACAAGGTGTTGATAAATGGTCAATGGGGCATACGGACTAGAATAAGGAGGAATTCATAAAGTAATATAACCGACGATAGTTAGGTGAAGATCAATTTTTTATCTAGAACTCGAGAACGGAGTAGTTGGGGTAGTTGAAACAGTTGCAGCTCAGTTATGGTGGTTGTTGCAAAAATACAAGTGGCACAATTTGTCGAATAAGAACCAGAGGGTGTATTTAATACATCCATGGCAATGACTAGGAGTATGTGAACTTCAAGAAGAAGAACTGAGTACTCTGCACCAGAAGACAGCTATAAATTTTAGTAGGGGATCATAAACAAGGAACCTTTTCACTAGGGAAAAGAACTAGAGCTTTCAATCCACCTACGTTCATGCACAAATGTTGTAAGTACTAAGGACAAAGCATTCCCTCACACATATGCTTGTTGTCTTATTCGATGTCCATTCCGACTAACCAAGTTTAGAATCATGATTTTAATTCCTCTTGTAAAGAGACTGGTTATAATTTAATTGAAAGACATAATTATTGGTATAAGTCTTGTTGGGATGTGTGCGTGCTATTGTGCTTTTGTTGTGTACACTAGTCGGGATCCAACCATTCTAGTTGCATTTGCATCAATGTGGCATGGGGATGCAATGTGATGTTTAGGGATCTTGTCAACCACCCTCAGCTCGTGCATGGAGGATGGTGTTTTCTTTGCTTTTTGGTATTATTCAATAGATGGATTATGTGTTTCTATATTCATTTCCTGTCATATTCCAAGTCTGCATTGGCTCTTCTAGATAAACGGTGTTGTCAGGTATAAATACATAAAGGTGGTAATGGGAGTTCAAATTTCCTATGTGCATGCTTGTTGAGAATCATGTACCATCTAATTATTGAACTATTAGGCCCCTTGCTAACGTTGGAACCCTGCAACTACGAAGGACCTGGTGAAGAACATTTAAATTATTATGTGAGATGTGATCCTTCCACTTATCTCTTAAGAGATGACTATCATGCCAACTATTGGACATTACTGAAGTGTGGCTATGGAATGGTTCCGAAGACGGTGCCTTGTGTTGAATCACTAATGGGGTATAATACATAAAAACAAATTTTGATCTAATTTTAAGGAGGTAGAGGTAGCATGTTGTTGTTGTAGATATAAAGGTTTTATATATAGTCCAAAAAAAATTTAAAATTAAAGAGAAAGGTGTATTATTTAAATATATATAGTCCAAAATAAGTACAAAATTGTTCATTGAGATTACTAGTCCCATAGTAGTCCATAAATAGTCCTATTAATGCCAAATGTACAAAATTGACAGTCCATATTTGCAACCCATATTATCCCTACCAAATCCAAACATTATCTAACATAAAGATCTAATTGAACCTTAAGACTACTAACATTGACTAGTTCACAAGTATAGATTGCACATCACTTCAAACCCAACGAATCTCCACTGGAGGATACACATACATCAGTGAGCCCACATAAACTAGAAACCATACATAACGACACATTGGAGGAGGGGTTTTGGTCAACTTCAAATGCATGCATGTTCCACCACTCAACCTCCAACTGCAATAAATGGTACCAAACCAATTTAATTAATCAAATCAGCCATAAACAATCAATGAACATTCTTGGCATCATAGGGATCACCGCAATTCATCACTGTCTCTTTTCAAGCCATTGTATCACACCCAAATCAACACTCCAAATGAAATAAGTGTCACCAAACCAATTAAGTCAATCAAATCAACCATAAACAAGTTCATAAGCACATGGATCAACACAAGTTATTTTTCCATCCATTGGATCACCCTAACTTCAATCCTAATCACTCATTCAAATTTAAAAGTTTGTGATCCATGCCAATTGAATTCACTAATCAAATACAACAAGAAAAAACTAGAAAGAAGCATCAACGATTCTATATTCTACACTTGTTGCATTCCAAAAGTTCATTATCGCTTCTCGGCACTATCAACAATTTGTTGGTAAGTTATATTATATCTTTCCTATGACTATCTATATGTGTTCTATGATTGTATGCTACATGTTGCTGATGGAAATATGTTCTATGACTGTCACGTCCCCATGCCTCTGACCGACGAAGAGGACGCGATCACCATGGCATTAACCATGCAGGCTAAGAGCCCCATGAACATGTGCATGCACAAAATTGCTGAAACAGAATGCTGGAATAAAATGCAATGCAGTAGAACATGCACCAATGCAATTTTTTGTCATACACACATGAACACTTAACATGCACAGCGGAAGCGGCATACATTCACCAAGCATTCATTCTACATGTTCATGATTGTTATTAACAGAAAAATATGATAGCGGAAGTAAAATGGACAAGATGACTTATCTTAAGATGAATTCGTTCCGCAACCAGCTACGTCGTTGCAATGTTCCACCCAACCATAGGCCAGTGAGCTCCTCAATATCTCAGCAATGCTTCCACCCCCGAGCTGGGCATGATTCTCCAAGAAATAAGGGAACAGCAGGCTTACACGTAGCCAAGGATACACAAAACACACAGCCAAGCCAACAGATTTGGGTTTATCAAGCCATTAAGGAGATGGAGAAGGCAAATTGCTAAGCCGGTGAGCTCATTACAGAGCCAAGAACACCTACACCAGAACTAGCCTGACCCCTAAGACACCCAAACACACCCAACACAAGGAATCAGTCCCTTCTCTGCTACACAGTCCCTCAGGCCCTGCATTCCCTTCCAGTGCTATTCAGGGGTGATGGAGAAGAAGGCTAGCCCTCTAGCTCTGTCTGTGTGGTTTCAAGCCACCAGGTTTATCAAGCAAATCTAAGCCAACATCCCTGCTCCTCCCACAGTCCGAAGACCAACCATTGCACTCAGGCAATTAATTTAGTTGTCACAGCTTAAACAGGGAAAAACGGCTCCCAAGCGATTATACAATCCCACTGAACGTTTCAGTGCACCAATTTACAACATGGGGGGGGGGGAAACAACATTTCTGAAATGTAATCAGCGTACATTACCAGCATACACGAGGAGACAGCAGTCAGTTTTTTCACAATCGAGGCCGCTGAGGAAAAACATACGCAGACCACACTTGGGGACGAATTTACCATATCTCGACCGGTGCGTGAACAATCACAATGCAAAACCCACAAATCAACCCCTGAGCAAAGGACGGAGCCACACCATTCTCAAATTCGCAGAGGAAAAACTGCGTGAGTGAGACCAGGAAAATTCATGTGCTTGAAAACAATGAGCAGACAATTGGAAGTGTGTGAAGGTGAACAGCTATAGGGAGGACGCGAAATTGCAGTGCACGGGTGTTCAGCAAACTCATGGAGCCAAGAAAATGTCTGCGTGAGGGATGAACAGCAAAATCATGAGGTCCCAAAATTGGAGAGAGCGTGAAAATTTTCCCCTGCCATTGTGAAGTCAAACACTGTGGTGGAGTGTGCGTGTGGGTGAGGACTGACAGTCCTGCCACCCCACTCCCCAAAACAATTAACTGCCTCAACCACCAGCAGTATTTCTTAATGAAAGTGGTTGGAATAAAACAAAGGAAGAAGACACATGGGTTTTTCTCTCATTGGCCAAGGTTGACAATTTCCCCCACATCCTTATCCTTGTGAAAAACATGCCCCCTTTCTCATTTTAGTTGTCGCGATTGTAGCTGGTCGGGTTCATTAATTAATTATAGATGCATATTTACATTATGACAACATAATATATGCCGCATGCCCCGATATACCATCGGTGACAATTTAAATCCAAAACATAGCATAACCGATCAATGGTGGGGCCTTGGCCTTTAGCTCCACACCGTGATCATTTACAATATATACATCATATGCATCTAATGCAACGGGGTCAAAACCGGGGCATTACAATGGCCTTTATGAAAAGTGTCATAACCCCAAAATTTCATAAAAATTTGAAATTTTTAAGATAACATAAAATGTCCGAATACGCAGTTCACTAACTGCTAGCGGTTAGTGGAAAATGAAATAGTTTAATAATTAGTATTAATTAGTTTCAAAATACAAAAACTAATACAACTTTCTTTTTCGTAAGTCATACAGGAATGACTTGTATCCAGATTCCTTTTAGCTTTACTAAAAGTTTCTACTTTTTTTTTGCAAGTAGGTGAAAGTCTATCTTTGAAAACTCGGGGCTTACTTAGCATTATGCTAACGCAGATGAACTGTTGGTTCTTACAGGTTCAACAGGTAACGAATGATCCAATAGGAGTTTAATTCGTAAGGTAGAAAGAAGTATTTATGTTGCACGTTAATATGCTAGTAAATAAACTGATTATTAAAAATCAAAGATCTGATGAGGTAAAGTAATTGTCTTCTATACTTTTTGTTTCTAAGACAGTATTCAATGTTTAGTCATAAAGATTGTTATCTTTAACATACTTAGCTAAACAAAAAGATACTTACTATGAGCTTAGAGCTCAAGTTCTTCGTCATACAATTACTTCTATTTTAACATGCTCATACCGCTAATGTTATGTTTAAATGTACTGTCTTTTATTCATGAAAGTACTCCTATCAATATCAAAGGTAAGGATTTCCAATAGAGTACATGTTTCTATTTTGTCTCTTTCTTACTAGCCATGGAATTTATTAACTTGTTGTTTGTATGTACATATGCTAAACATTAAGTTATAAACTTCAGTACTTAAATTATTGCCTTGTTGCATGTATTATTGTAACAATATACAATACCACATTATTTTATAATGTACCAAATATAATTGTTACTTGCATCTTGTGGAAATATTACTACCTGGAAATTTCCATGGCATATTATAAGTTTGGTTCTTGTAACTAGATACATCATCTTAAGATGGAATACTACCTACCACCACTTTTATAAGTCGAAATCATAGGTAAATACATTATCAATGTTATTCCTATAATTTATAAACCTTGTGCATGGTTTACACAATAGTAAAATTACTATTATAATGTTGCCTCACTATAATAAGTTGTAGTTTATAATAACTACTATGGTAGATTTTACTACCTAGAACTTCTAACCTAAGGTCTATATCAAATGAAACATTATAAACAAAGATTCCTATACTATGCTAAGACCAAGTAAGCACAAACAATAAAAAATTGACTTTGTAAATAATGATAAGATTCATTATTATTGTCATTGACAAGTTGAGCATACAAAACATTATTTGTAAAAGTTTACACTATGGTCGATCCTAATGATTGTTTATTTGACATGGTTTAAACACCTTTACTCTATAGTCAAACTACATATATTATTTATTAGCAATTATAACTAATCTTAAACCATCGATTGCAAAAGATATGGTTTGTGCTTCAATTAATATGTAATCATTTCAAAGTCAATTTGCAAAGTAAACATACAAATCATTATTTAGAAATGTTTATATTATGGTCGACCTTGGGATTGTTTCAATGGCAAGGTTTTTACATCCTTACTCTATGTTCAACGACATAGAGTCACCATTAACAATTATCACAACCCTCGATACTATCGATTACAATGATATAGTTTTATGTTTCAAAAATGAATATATATATTTACATTCTATAGTCGATTTCATAGCATTGTATTGATCATGGAAATAATATGTTGATAATTTAAAACGCAGATGACTATAGACAAGACCCTTGCATGGTTGAAAGATTTGGAGGGCACGTGGTCTGCTCTCGTCCATGCATTGGTGACTGAAAAGACATGAAACACTATTCACCTACCATTTGACTCCGAGGGTTTTGTTGGCCTGCGGGCTGCTCTGTGTAGTTTTCTTGGTGGCCATGAGAGGTTGTTCCTCTGCTCTGCTTGCTCTGTATCTTGTGTTTGTTACTGTGTAGTCTCATTACTCAATCTTAGGTCTCGAATCTTCGTGGTTGTGAGCCTTATTGCACGAGTGGTTATTTGTTTAAGAGTTTGGCTCGCGGCCTATCCATGGTTTCAGTTCTGTCTGTCTTGTAGCTCGTCACGGCTTTGTGAAGTTTAAGTTTGTTGACACTGTCTCCACTCCAGGGTCAGCGTATGGGTTTGAATACTCCTCTGAGTACTTTGCTAAAGCTAGTGACAGCTTCTTCGCTGCTCAAATTCTCTTCTTACTTGCAGGTAAAGACAACTCAATTCTTTGTTATGAAAAAATCTTTGTTAAGTTATTAATATAGTTAGGGTTTAAGCTTAGAAGCTGAGCATCGTTCTAATGCTTGGTAATGTGCTCTTTACAGGAACCCATGACAGCTCCAAACTTCAGTGAAAAAGAATATAATTGTCGACTTTAGTGGACTCGTGGCCCCAACCGGTAAGCCCTGATTCAATGTGGGTTTTTCCCTACTTGTGATGAGGGTTGTTGGAAGCAACAACACAGTTCTTGAAAGCCTATTTTTTGGTTTCTTCGTTGGTTATATATTTTAGTATGTTGTTACTCATATTTTACTTAAAAACCCTTGTTGTTTATGGTGGGTAATACCGGTCCTTGAGCCGTGATATGAATGTAGTTTTTGGTTAAGACTTAGCCTTATGGCTTGACAATGTAATACAGTTGGTTTTTAATTAAAAGAAAGACTTCATCAATCTTGGAGCTCTGTCTCGTTTTTGCAGTGGTTTTGTTAACCTGTAATTAATGTGTTATTTTATTTTTTTTAAAAGGTTTATAAAAGTTATTTACTTGCAGAAAGACTGTGGTCAGTCTATTGTATGGATTATAGCCTTCTTGATAATTTTGTTACACAGATAATAATGTAACTGGTTATACTTACTGGTTAATTTGTAATTGGATAAATTAGTTGAAGGGGTTTCGACCCTCTGGTTTTTCTTTCACAGGTTATAAATTTGTTTGTTTAAAAAAATTAAATACACCTATATATGTACTTCTCGGTTTATTTCGTTTATTATTTATATTTACCTTTATTTTTATTTACTACTCTGTAATTTATATTTATTTGGAGTTCTATAGAAAATAGAAAGTTTACTCTAGAACTCTGTTTAATTTTTCATAAATAAAGGGTTTATTAACAAAACCCTAGTTGGTTTTTATTAAGTAATAGTTAGGATAAGTTAATAATTTAAAAGAAGATACTGTTTGATTAATAACTTGTTGATATATTTAGTTATTATCTCCTATAAACTTTTATTCCTATTAGTATACTATTACTATAAAACTAATGTAATTTACTATTTCTTTTTCCTGCATTTTCATTTAGTTACATTAAGTAAAACAATAAAAACAACAAACCATAACACTGCTTTTTCATTGTACTTTAAACATTGAAATAAAATTTACTCTGTTATCTACAAATACAAAATCATATCTACTATTTTCATTCTCTTAAGAATTATTTCATTTACTTAAGGCATTCTAACTGTGCTAGACTACGACCTGCTTTCTAGGTGTGGAAAAACACAGTCTAGAAATTTAATTTCTTTCTATTTCATTACTTCCCTAACCATTTTCATTGCTATAAATAATCAAATAAAAATACTTAATCTAACCTTTCACAAACTCTGAACTTTAACATTCATGTAGCAATTAAACTAAGATTTATTTAACTTAAACAGTAAAATAAAATAGCATAGAACCTGTTTAGAACAAGACGACAACAGCTTTAGGAGGCCGTTCCTCCCTACCAATCTCTTGGACAGCGCTCAAACAACGCTTCCTCAGGACCCCCGAGCCTGTTCCTGGTCTTCTTAGCTGAGAACTGGGTGGAGAATGCAACTGTAGAACCCTCTGTCACCTGACTTAGTTCAATACCTCAGTAAAATAGTCTGCTCTCAACAGTATGATCTTCAGCTTAAAAGATGCAACTAGATCATTCACAGCAATTATCCCCTCAAACGCTTTCCAGATTCCCCTCCATTGAACTTCTCTGAAGTACATTCATTCACAATGAATGATCACTTCTCTAGAATGAGCAGCCTCAGCTCTCTTCAACGGGAATTTTTATAAAGATGCCTAGGTCTTCTGGGTCAGTTTTCATTAATTGAGCCACCTGCTCTGATTCCACTTTCTTGGGGAATCATGACCACAAATGTAGGAAGGTTGCCACCTGCAACAATTGGAAGTGGTTTGAGGATGCTGCCACATGTCAGTTTGCTCTCCACCCAGTCTCCTCCACCAATTTGACCAGTAAACACTCTTTTAACAGCTCTCCTAAGCTATTGTCTCTTCTTTTATTTATTTATAAATAAAATATCTTGAATTTACAATAAATATTCTTGACCCCACTAGTCATAAATTACAACTTAGCATAAAATTTAACATAATGCTCCTCAATAATATAAAATTGTTTTTTTTGCAAAATTGGGGCATGTGACATACACACCCCCTTAAATTATAACATCTTCCTCGATGTTATTTATTCCTTGTCCTCAGAATTCCCCTGGAACAGAATTGGATATGCATCCCGCATATGAATTTCCAATTCCCAATTGGCTTCCTTTGGACTAAGGTGCTTCCATTGCACCTTCACCTGACCAATGGTGCGGTTTCGAAGTGTGATCTCCCTCCACTCGAGGATACAGTTCGGTTCCACTAGAAAATCTCCTTCAGGTTCCACCTATACATCATTCTAGTTAACAACATGAGTAGCATCATGAACATATTTCTTTAATACATAAATGTGAAAAACATTGTGAACTCTTAAGTTCGGTGGTAAGGCTAACTAATAGGCTACCTGTCCAATGCTGGACAGTATTTCAAAAGGACCACAGTAACCAGGTGCTATTTTTGCACAACTACCCAACCTTAGAGAGCTCTTTTTGGGTCTCACCTTGATGAACACATGTTCACCTACCTGAAACTCTTTTGGAGTTCTTTTAAGGTCTGCTTGACTTTTCTGTCGATCTTGCGCAATTTTCAGATTACCTTGTACCTGCTTTACAATTTCTTCCATTTCTTTCAATAGTTCAGAACTTAATACTAACCTATCCACTGGATTACTCCAAGAGATAGGAGTGTTACATTTCCTTCCATACAAAATTTCGAAAAGACTAAATCTGGCTAAAGCCTGATAATTATTATTGTAAGAAAATTCTACCAGATGTAAATAATCTTCCCATTTACCAGGCTGATCCTTTACATACGTTCTTAGTAAATCTTCCAGTACTTGATTTACTCTTTCACTCTATCCATCAGTTTGAGGATGGAACAAGGTACTAAAATTTAGTGTAGTATTTAATCATTTAAACAGAGATTTCCAAAATTTACCTGTAAATTTAGGGTCTCGATCTGAGATTATAACTTTCGATGTCCCATGTAGTCGAAAAATTTGCTTTAAAAAGATATCAGCTATGTTTGCAGCTTTATAAGCAGTTTTTACAGGTATAAAATGGGCTACTTTACTCAATTTGTCAACTACTACCATTATAGAATCATTTAAATTCTGATTTTTAGGCAGTCCAGTAACAAAATCAAGACTAGTTATCTCCCATTTCCAGCTAGGAATGGGAAATGGCTGAAGTAATCTAGCTAGATGTTGATGTTCAGTTTTTACTTGCTAACATTCAAAACATCTTGCGATATATTCTGCCAGTTCAGTCTTCATGTTTGGCCAAAAATATTCTTTTCTTAACATAGTTATAGTCTTCTAATAACCTGGATGGCCTGAGTAAGGAGTTTTATGGATTTCGTCTAAAATTAATAACTTAAATTTAGGTACATTAGGTACATATATTCTATCTTTATACAGTAAAAATCCTTTTTCATTCAAGCTGTACCCTTTACTTAAACTTTCTATTGGATTTTCTTTTGCTTTAGCTTGTAATTTTTTGGTAAATTCATCTTGTTCTAACCCTACTTTAAGTTGTTCTTCCAGATCTGTTGTATAAGTGCTAATAACTATTGTAAATTTCATCTTTGCATTTCTACTTAATGCATCAACAACTTTATTTTCTTTCCCTTTAATGTGCTGAATTTCAAAATCATACTCACTTAGAAAAGCTAGCCACCTAGCTTGTCTAGCATTCAGATTAGGTTGATCTAACAAATATTTTAGTCCTTTATTATCTGTCATTAGAATAAATTTTCTTCCAATTAAATGATGACGCCACATCTTTAGAGCATGTATGACAACAGCTAATTCCAATTCATAAGTTGCATAATTATTTTCATGAATTTTTAATTTCCTAGACTCATAAGCGATAACATGCCCTTCTTGAGTCATACTCCGCCTAAACCATCATTGTAGGCATCAGTACACACTATGAAATATTTATTTGGATCAGCTATTCTTAAAATAGGTGCGCTGGTTAATAAGGTTTTTAACTTTTTAAAACTATCCTCGCACTTCTGATTCCAATCAAATTTCTTTCTCTTCTTCTACAAAGAGGTTATCGAATTTGCGATTTTTGAAAACCCTTCAATGAACCTCCGATAATAACCAGTAATTCCCATGAAGGATCGAACATCAGTTACATCTTTAGGAACTGACCAATCCTCAATCGCCTTTATCTTTTCGGGATCCACCGAAATTCCTTCTTTAGTCACCACATGACCTAAGTACTGGATTTTATCTTTAAAGAAGTCGCATTTACTAAACTTTGCAAAGAGTTGATGATATCGCAACTCTTACAAAACAATTTTTAAATGTTCTTTATGCTCTTCTTCAGATTTCGAATAGATTAATATGTCGTCAATAAACACGACCACAAACTTATCCAGATATTTATGCATTACATTATTCATTAGACACATAAAAACAGCTGGAGCATTAGTAAGCCCGAATGGCATGACGACAAACTCATAATGGCCATATTGAGTCCTAAAAGTTGTTTTAAAGATGTCTTCATCTTTAATCCTAACTTGGTGATATTCAGACCATAAATCAATTTTTGAAAACACCGTGGCTCCACGTAGTTGATCAAACAGATCATCTATGTGAGGTAACGAGTATCTATTTTTAATAGTCATCTTATTTAACTGACGGTAATCTATGCAAAGTCGTAGAGTTCCGTCCTTTTTCTTAACGAAGATGACAGGTGCCCCCCAAGGAGACACATTGGGTCGAATATATTTCTTGTCAATAAGTTCTTTTAATTGCGACTTAAGTTCAAGTATGTTCATCTGATCAGGGGCCTTTGAGCTGGATACTACACTCGGTATCAGCTCAATGGTAAAATCTAGTTCCCTTTTCAGAGGCAGTCCCAGAATTTCTTCTGAAAATACATCTGCATACTCTTTTAAAACTGGTATATCCTCCAATTTTAATTTATCTATATTATTTAGATTTTCTTCATTAGTTATTATTACTACATAAGCCTTACAACCTTTCCTAACAGCTCTCTTAAGTTGCAGAGAAGAAATCTGTCTTACGGTTGTTTTTCTAAGGATTCCCTTTACACTTATTGGTTTTCCATCTTTATTTATACAAGTAAAGGTTTTGTCATAACAATTCAAAATCACCCTATGCTGCTCTAACCAATTCATATCGATTAGTATGTCGTAAGAACCCAGAGGTAGTACATTAAGCTTTACAAAAGTTTCAAATTGATCCATAACTACTGCACAATTCTTTACAAAACTACTCACCTTCCTCTTTGCACCAATAGCTAATTGAGCCAACCAAGAACTTACAAACTTTTCAATAGGCAGTTTACATTTTTCTACCAAATTAGGTGAAATATAACTTAAACTAGCTCCTGGATCAATTAAAATAGCTATGGGTGTTTGGTTTATCTTACATTCTACTTCCACCATGGAAGCTTGATAGTCTGCTTGCCGATTCTCCAGGGCTGCATTGATCCTGGGCATAGTCCTCGCTAAATCTCCAACAGTCATATCCTCCTGTATTGTATGGATATTACTGACAGTCTTTTTTCAATTAGGACAGACTGGGGCATAATGTGTTCCATTGCACTCCCAACACTTTATGGGTTCTTTTTGTTCAAAGTTCTTTGTATAATTACTGTGATTATTAGCAGACTCTTTACTCTTTTGATTGTGCTGATTATTTTGTGAATTATTCTTATTCCCCTGGAAATTCTTATTAGAAAAATTTCTGGCCTTATTATTTTTAGAATTCCGATTGGGCACAAACTCTTTCTTGTTTTGATCATAATTATTATTCTTTTTGGCCTTCCAGTTGGCTATACTCTCCTTTTTCCGATTTTGTTCATAACAGAAGTTGGATTTCCTCATAGCTTCTTCCAGAGTTTTTGGATTATCATACTCAATCCTATCCTTTATGTGATAAGGTAGACAGCTGAGAAACCGATGTACCTTCGGTTTTTCATCCACAAGGTATGGCACATACCTAAGCAGACTTAAAAACTTATTTTTCAAATCTTTCATAGTCAGTGTACATAGTTTTAACTCATAGAATTCTTTAGCCCTTTCTTCATAGTATTATTCAGAGAAGAATTTATTTTTAAAGTACTTCTTGAAGGTACTCCAATTTATGTTCTTCTCTCTTATTCCTTTCACTCTCTTTAAATCTTGCCACCATATATTAGCTTTCCCTGAAAGATTATAGATAGCCATTCTAGCCTTTAATTGGTTAGAATAGTTATAAATCTGGAAGTACTTCTTCATCACAGATAACCAGGATTCCGCTTCCTCCCCTTTTTTAGTTTCTACATTAAATGTTGGCAGCTTAATCTTTTTAAACTCTCTAGAAATTTCGTCATAAGGTTTATATTTTCTCTTTCTAGTATAGTGGTTATCCTCACTACTATCACTAGTAGAATGAAAATTACGTTGATCACCAAATACTTAGGAAGATGAGCTGCTTTCATTTTTAGTCTGTTTAGTCTTTTTATACTTATGTTGGTAACTTATATCTTCTGAATCAACTCTTTTACCCCTTCCTTTAGTATGAAATCTTTCTGTTAGGATCTGATTCAGCTCCTCCTGAGCTCTCAGAATCCTTTCATTTTCTTTTTTAACAGATTCCATTTTAGATTTTAATTATTTTACTGTTTGTAAAAGTTTTGAGGAATTAGTGGTTATGTCTTCTTGTATAGGTTCTCTTTGTAAATTTTCTTGTTCAGTATAGGGAGATTCCTCTTTTGCGTATTCCTCCAGTCTTTCCATACCTATTGTTAAACTCAGAAACAAATTTCTCTGTTGATAACACTAAAATAAAACAACATCAGCAAAAATTATTTAAATTCACTGTTTCATATAAGCAAGTTGAGCTTCATCAAGGCCTAGTGTTTGAACCTTGTGCTCTGATACCACATGTCATAACCCCAAAATTTCATAAAAATTTAAAATTTTTAAGATAACATAAAATGTCTGAATACGCAGTTCACTAACTGCTAGCGGTTAGCGGAAAATGAAACAATTTAATAATTAGTATTAATCAGTTTCAAAATACAAAAACTAATACAACTTTCTTTTTCATAAGTCATACAGGAATGACTTGTATCCAGATTGCTTTTACCTCTACTAAAAGTTTCTACTTATTTTTTGGCAAGTAGGTGAAAATCTATCTTTGAAAACTCGAGGCTTACTTAGCATTATGCTAACGCAGATGAACTATTGGTTCTTACAGGTTCAATAGGTAACGAACGACCCAATAGGAGTTTAATTCATAAGGTAGCAAGAAGTATTTCTATTGCACGTTAATATGCTAGTAAATAAACTGATTATTAAAAAGCAAAGCTCTGATGAGGTAAAGTAATTGTCTTCTATGCTTTTTGTTTCTAAGACAGTATTCAATGTTTAGTCATAAATATTGTTATCTTTAACATACTTAGCTAAACAAAAAGATACTTATTGTGAGCTTAGAGCTCAAGTTCTTCGTCATACAATTACTTCTATTTTAACATGCTCATACCGCTAATGTTATGTTTAAATGTACTGTCTTTTATTCATGAAAGTACTCCTATCAATCTCAAAGGTAAGGATTTCCAATAGAGTACATGTTTCTATTTTGTCTCTTTCTTACTAGCAATGGAATTTATTAACATGTTGTTTGTATGTACATATGCTAAACATTAAGTTATAAACTTCAGTACTTAAATTATTGCCTTGCTGCATGTATTATTGTAACAATATACAATACCACATTATTTTATAATGTACCAAATATAATTGTTACTTGCATCTTGTGGAAATCTTACTACATGGAAATTTCCATGGCATATTATAAGTTTGGTTCTTGTAACTAGATACATCATCTTAAGATGGAATACTACCTACCACCACTTTTATAAGTTGAAATCATAGGTAAATACATTATCAGTGTTATTCCTATAATTTATAAACCTTGTGCATGGTTTACACAATAGTAAAATTACTATTATAATGTTGCCTCACTATAATAAGTTGTAGTTTATAATAACTACTATGGTATATTTTACTACCTAGAACTTCTAACCTAAGGTCTATATCAAGAGAAACATTATAAACAAAGATTCCTATACTATGCTAAGACAAAGTAAGCACAAACAATAAAAAATTTACTTTGTAAATAATGATAAGATTCATTATTATTGTCATTGGCAAGTTGAGCATACAAAACGTTATTTGTAAAAGTTTACACTATGGTCAAGCCTCGTGATTGTTTATTTGTCATGGTTTAAACACCTTTACTCTATAGTCAATCTGCATATATTAGTTATTAGCAATTATAACTAATCTTAAACCATCAATTGCAAAAGATATGGTTTGTGCTTCAATTAATATGTAATCATTTCAAAGTCAATTTGCAAAGTAAACATACAAATCATTATTTAGAAATGTTGATACTATGGTCGACCTTGGGATTGTTTCAATGGCAAGGTTTTTACATCCTTACTCTATGGTCAACGACATAGAGTCACCATTAACAATTATCACAACCCTCGATAGTATCGATTATAATGATATAGTTTTATGTTTCAAAAATGAATATATATATTTACATTCTATAGTAGATTTCATAGCGTTGTATTGATCATGGCAATAATATGTTGATAATTGAAAACACAGATGACTATAGACAATACCCTTGCGTGGTTGAAATATTTGAAGGGCACGTGGTCTACTCTCATCCATGCATTGGCGACTTAAAAGACATGAAACCCTATTCACCTGCCATTTGACTCCAAGGGTTTTGTTGGCCTGCGGGCTGCTCTGTGTAGTTTTCTTGGAGACCATGAGAGGTTGTTCCTCTGCTCTGCTTGCTCCGTAGCTTGTGTTTGTTACTGTGTAGTCTCATTACTCAGTCTTAGGTCTTGAATCTTTGTGGTTGTGAGCCTTACTGCACTAGTGGTTATTTGTTTAAGAGTTTGGCTCACAGCCTATCCATGGTTTCAGTTCTGTCTGCCTTGTAGCTCGTCACGGCTTTGTGAAGTTTAAGTTTGTCGACATTGTCCCCACTCCACGGTCGGCGTAGGGGTTTGAATACTCCTCTGAGTACTTTGCTAAAGCTGGTGACAGCTTCTTTGCTACTCAAATTATCTTCTTACTTGCAGGTAAAGACACATTAGTTCTTTGTTATGAAAAACTCTTTGTTAAGTTATTAATATAGTTAGGGTTTAAGCTTAGAAGCTGAGCATCGTTCTAATGCTCGGTAATGTGCTCTTTACAGGAACCCATGACATCTCCAAACTTCAGTGAAAAAGAATATAACTGTCGGCTTCATTGGACTCGTGGCCCAAACCGGTAAGCCCTTATTCAATGTGGGTTTTTCCCTACTTGCGATGAGGGTTGTTGGAAGGAAAAACACAGTGCTTAAAAGTATGTTTGCGGTTTCTTCATTGGTTATATATTTTAGTATGTTGTTACTCATATTTTCCTTAAAAACCCTTGTTGTTTACATTGGGTAATACCGACCCTTGAGCCGTGATATGAATGTAGTTTTCGGTTAAGACTTAGCCTTACGGCTTGACAATGTAATACAGTTGGTTTTTAATTAAAAGAAAGACTTCGTCAATCTTGGAGCTCTGTCTCGTTTTTGCAGTGGTTTTGTTAACCTGTAATTAATGTGTTATTTTATTGTTTTTAAAAGGTTTATAAAAGTTATTTACTTGCAGAAAGACTGTGATCCATCTATTGTATGGATTATATCCTTCTTGATCATTTTGTTACACAGTTAATAATGTAACTGGTTATACTTACTGGTTAATTCGTAATTGGATAAATTAGTTGAAGGGGTTTCGACCCTCTGGTTTTTCTTTCACAGGTTATAAACGTTTGTTTAAAAAAATAAAATGCACCTATATATGTACTTCTCAGTTCATTTCATTTATTATTTATATTTACCTTTATTTTTATTTACTACTCTGTAATTTATATTTATTTGGAGTTCTGTAGAAAATACAAAGTTTACTCTAGAACTCTGGTTAATTTTTCATAAATAAAGGGTTTATTAACAAAACCCTAGCTGGTTTTTATTAAGTAATAGTTAGGATAAGTTAATAATTCAAAAGAATATATTGTTTGATTAATAACTTGTTTATATATTTAGTTATTATCTCCTATAAACTTTTATTCCTATTAGTATACTATTACTGTAAAACTAATGTAATTTACTATTTCTTTTTCCTGCATTTTCATTTAGTTACATTAAGTAAAACAGTAAATACAACAAACCATAACACTGCTTTTTCATTGTACTTTACGCATTGAAATAAAATTTACTCTGTTATCTACAAATACAAAATCATATCTACTATTTTCATTCTCTTAATAATTCTTTCATTTACTTAAGGCATTCTAACTGTGCTAGAGTACGACCTAGTTTCCAGGTGTGGAAAAACATGGTCTAGAAATTTAATTTCTTTCTATTTCATTACTTCCCTATCCATTTTCATTGTTATAAATAATCAAATAAAAATTCTTAATCTAACCTTTCACAAACTCTAAACTTTAACATTCATGTAGCAGCTAAACTAAGATTTATTTAACTCAGGCAGTAAAATAAAATAACATAGAACCTATTTAGAACAAGACGAAAACAGCTTTAGGAAGTCGTTCCTCCCTACAACTCTCCTGGAGAGCGCTCAAACAACGCTTCCTCAGGACCCCTGAGCCTGTTCCTGGTCTTCTTGGCTAAGAACTGGGTGGAGAATGCAACTATAGAACCCTCTGTCACCTGACTTAGTTCAATACCTCAGTAAAACAATCTGCTCTCAGCAGTATGATCTTCAGCTTAAAAGCTGCAGCTAGATCATTCACAGCAGTTATCCCCTCAAACACTTTCCATATTCCCCTCCATTGAATTTCTCTGAAGTACATTCATTCACCCTGAATGTTCACTTCTCTAGAATGAGCAGCCTCGGCTCTCTTCAATGGGAATTTTTATAAAGATGCCTAGGTCTTCTGGGTCAGTTTTCATTAATTGAGCCACCTGCTTTGATTCCACTTTCTTGGGGAATCATGACCACAAATGTAGGGATGTTGCCACCTGCAACAGTTGGAAGTGGTTTGAGGATGCTGCCACATGTCAGTTTGCTCTCCACCCAGTCTCCTCCACCAATTTGGCCAGTAAACATTCTTTTAACAGCTCTCCTAAGATGTTGTCTCTTATTTTATTTATTTATAAATAAAATATCCTGAATTTACAATAAATATTCTTGACCCCACTGGTCATAAATTACAACTTAGCATAAAATTTAACATAATGTTCCTCAATAATATAAAATTGTTTTGTTTACGAAATTGGGGCATGTGACAAAAGGAATGATGGATTGTAATGCCTCTATTTGAACACAAGGGAATGAGTGTGAATGAATTAAGTTGTATATTTATATGCAATGTGACATACCATTAACAAAACATGTTGTTCATATAAACACCTAACATATATTGTAGGCTAATTCAACTCATATCTACTGAGATAACCCAATAATATAGACTTCCATTGACTTTAGGTTTCCCTTCCAAATGAAATAGGCAAGATTCCCTTCCAAATCAAACACACATGTTTCCATTCACTATAGGATACCCTTCATAACCAAAAAGGAAGGTTTTCATTCACTATAATTTGACCTTTAAAATAAAACATATAGGCTTCCATTGACATTAGACTACCCCAAAAATAAAATTGAGTCCTTATTAGACAACACTCTCCTAGAAGAGTAGACCTATAAAATCAAGTCCATAGTATCCAACCCAAACAATAATCACCAAAACTCACTCCTAGAAGATTCTTTGTTTGTTGTCTCTACTATGAATTTCAATACAAAGTTGTTCAAATCAAGTTACATAGAATGACAGGGAAGCATACAACATATCTATGGATAAAGAGGTTATGTTATTGTTATATAGGTGTTTGCAAGCATTGAAAGACCAAAGTCCAATTCTCGTTCAATGAGGGCAAGGATGACGAGGGGCCAGGGGTTCCCATATACATTGCACCAATTCAGGTGAGGACACAGAATAGAATGTTGCTAACAACAATGTTCCCAGGGATGTTAAAGAGGAAAATGAGACAAGGGTTGCTTGTGTTGTTCCACCATCAACCACAGTTCAAGGACCAATTCAAACCAAGAATATTAGTGACATTAGAGGATGGATAGAAGAAGATATGTTTTCTGCAATATATGATGTATAATTCAATGGTTATTTTTTCATATAAGCTTCCAAAAAACATGGGATTGCACCCACAACCATGCATTACTAGATAAATGGCCTCACTTATCCAAAGCGAAAAGGGCCCCTTACAATGTTAATTGGACAAGAGGAGGAGGTGGTGGTCGTTTCGTGTAAATAAATGGATCAATTGGGACACAATTTGTATTTGATTCAATTGAAATATATTGTTGCACAAATCTTTCAAGGGAGGCCAAATCTAGTCAGAGATGGATTCCTCCAGAAATCATGGTGGGAAGGCTTTAAACTAAGGCATCCAGATCTTGTTTTACGAACAACGGAGGGGATTGATAGAGAAACCAATTTAAATATGCACCTACAATTGTGTCAAGGTGCTATTACACTCTATCCAGCATGTATGAAAAGCATTCATATAGTCCAAACCACATCTAGAACTGTGATGAAACTAGGTTACAAGCAAGAAAGAATTGCAGCATGCAGGTGATTTCCAAGAGAGGGAGCAGGAATGTGCCTAAAATTTTGCCTAAGATCAGGGAGTGGATGATAATTGTGTGTTGTGTAAATGCAATAGGTGCATCAATCCCTGGGTTCTATTTGTTCAAGGGAAAGAATCAGCTAAAAAACTATATTCAGAATTGTGAACTAGGGGCATGCATGGTTGCACATCCCCATGCATGAATGGCCAAAAAATTGTTTTTGAATGAGATTTGTCACTTGGTTGGGTCTGTACCTAGTGGTTTCTCACCTCAAAATAAACACCTGTTGATTTTTTATGGCCATGGAATCCACCTATATATACAAACCATTGAGGAGGAAAACAGGATAGGCATTGACTTGTTGACTTTTCCTGCACATACCACTCACAAGTAGCAACCTATTGATGTGAGTGTGTGTGTGCCTTTCAATTATTTACTTCAAGTCTTAGAGAGAATCATGGATGGAAAAGAACCCAGGGATTTAGGTAAAAAGACTTGAAATGACTAAACTTGCAAGCAAATATTTCAAAACAGCTCTCACCCCCTTAAACTTCAAGGTTAAATTTAGGTAGCCAGGAATTTGACCATTAGAATATGATTCTCTTCTACATGATACTAGTTGTCGCCAATATTTTTATCTACATGGCCAAGATGATGCATCTTTTGTAGACAACATGTCCCTCTCTCAAGGGAATTTTCATCCATTGGGATATGATGATTAATAGGTAAGTGATACTTAATATGATAATGAACCTGTTGAAGAGAACATGGAAGTTGCAAAAACTATTGGGAACATTCATAATGTAACAACTGGTCGGAATTTCATTGAAGGAGGTTAAGCACTAGGATCAAACAATGAGGAGTCAGCATTGTCAAGCTAGCCATCATATTTGAAAGTCATTGAAGGTGGTCAGGCACTATGATCAAACAATGAAGTGTTGGAACTGCCAATCCAACCATCACCCCCTAAGTGGTTGGGATAATCCATGATAAATATGAATAGAAACATTATCTCTAACATGAATGACAAAATCCTTAACATGCCTTTGATGCCAACAACCTTGGACAATGAAGTTGTCCATTATTATGTGGATTTCAAGGGTGTTGGATAGTAGTATGTAGACATTGAAGCACTAGAAGACAATGTGGATGGAGCACTACCCCCAACTAATCTTGCCAATGAAACAAGTACCTCACCATCACTTGGTTGACTTCTGAAGTTTCTAGTGGAGAGAGTGGCAACTCAAATATTGAAAGCAACAGCAGAGCATCTTCAATTAAGCAAGAGTTCAAATTTACTAACTTCAAATGACTACATAACACTGTTGGTAGAGGAAAAATATAAGAAAAAGGAGTTGCAGGAAATCAAACAAAGGAAGAAGGATTTGGAAAAGGAGAATAAGGAAACAAGGATCATGTAGCAGAATAAAGAAAGAAGGAAAGGATTCAGAGAGTGAAAGAAAGGGCAGAAAAAGAGCATCACTAAGAAATAAAGGTGCAATAAATACTTCAAAATGATATAGATAGGACATAGGAGGTGGACAATGCTGCAAACAGGATCAAGCACGGGAGGATGATGTCCAACTCATTGGATCAGATTGCAGATAATACACTATTATTTCGAGACCTAATTTACATATCAAATTCCCCAATACCCTCCAGCAAGTCTACCTTCCCACTTTATGCCTACCATTGCAAGGGGGGACCAATATATGCTTATCCAAGGCCTCCATTGACCCCAGGGGTATTTAACACCCACCAAAACTACGGTATCTTGATTCCTCCTTGGTTGCAAGCAACACGATGGCCTCAAGGACATGTGGGAAGCTCAAATCAGTTTAATCAAGCAACCTTAAGCATCTCAATCCACTTAGTTCAAGTAATTGTAAGAAACTCAACAATGTCAGGAAATGAGATACTGAACCTCATCGAAAATAAGGATGCCATATTCTTAGCTTATCCATAAGCAACATGGATTATGTCATATATATTTTTTTTGGTTGTTTTGCTACTTCAAATTTGAATCCAATCTAAAAATGTTGAACCTCATCAACCATAGGGAAGTCATATGCCTTCCCTAGGGATGTTGTATGCTTATCCTATGGATTATATATCATATATGTTAGATACTTATCGACTAAATATTAATCACTTTTTTGCTATAGAATTATAGGCAATGTATTTACCTACATGTAAATATATATGAATTTTGGTTACCTAAAATTGGGTCTCAATTACAGGCTGCAACAAAATCTGAAGTTGGCATGCATGCATTCAAATTTGTAGTGGTTACCATCAGATTCTAATCAGCAAAAACTTATCATTATTCATATACTTCTAAGTAGAATTTATTTATTTTATAATTTCAAAAGAAAAACAATCACATTAAATTGATATTCAAGAACGGATCTCAGTTGCACAAACTATGTTGATTTGCATCAATATTATGCATAGGAATAACCCTTCCCAAAAATAAATCAACATAAAATAACAAAAAAGTGCCTTAAGCCTTCCCAAGAAGGAAGCAACATTACACAAAAGAAACCTACTACATAACCTACTATCAAATATTAAGACCCAAACGAGAAGGCATGTGTTGTTTATACTCAAGCAATGAATATACTCATCCTTCTCAATCATAAAGATGTTGGATATTCAACCCAACCCCATGCTATGTGGATTATCAATCAACCTAACCTGAAGGTGATGTGGATTAGCAATCAACCTAAATTGTTGATAGCAACTCCTGGTTTATGGATAAGGATGGCCTATTTCTAAAGTCATGGAAGCCTCACTTCAACCTCTTCATAAAATCTAACAAAATCTCTAAGTTGGGTAATAATGCCTACTCTTTTGTTGGGAGCATTAGGGAAATCTTACTACCTTGGGCCTAGAAAAAAGGAAAGAGTATTAATTTTCTTTTGAATATATAATTTTTTTTACAGCATCTAAACTAAAAAATGCATTACAACACAACAAAAACACATTACAACAAAAAATATAATTCATAATTAGACCAAGAAGTCAAATTCAGTGGTCAAATTTACCGATAATTCATAACATTATATATATAGTTCACCAAATATCCATATACTTCACCAAATTCACCAAGAGACATCAACAATATCTATGGTCTAACAATATAAATGTAGTAACTAAAAGAGTAAAGCAACTGCAATATCTACTTAAATTATGTATAAGAGCCATGGCTCTAAATATCAGGGCCTATGGCCCTTTCCCAACTAAGATTTCCAGTAGGGGTAAAACATACAAATTGTTTGGCGCTAAGACTAGCAAACTGTAAATATCAAAACTACCATACACATTACAACAACAAATATAATTCATAATCAGACCAATCATTCAAATTCAATGATCAAGTTTACCGAGAATTCATAACATTACCCATATACTTCACCAAATATCCATATGCCTCACCAAATTCCCCAAGCAACATATTAACAACATCCATAATATAACAATCTAAATAAATTCAATATAAGAGCCATACCTCTAAATCTCCATGCATATAGGCCTTTCCCAGCTAAGATTTTGAGTATGGATAAGACTAGCAAACCGCATATATTAAAACTACCAAACACTTAATAGCTACAAATATAATTCATAATCAAACTCATTGATTGATAGTACCAAGAATTCAAATTCACTAATCATATTTACCAAGAATTCATAACAATATCCATATACCTCACTAGATTCAACAAGAAACACATTAACAATATCCATATACTTCACCAACAACAACATATTAACAATATCCATATACTTCAGCAAATTCACCAAGCAACCAAAGCATAGCCATTAGTGATTACATGACTTCTCAATTCCATAAAAAAAAAATCATAACTAGTCAATATAGTTGAATTCTCAATGCCAATAACAACAACATAACTAGCAATCATCCATATCGAAGTAACCAATTTCTACCAACAGAATAACTACTCACAAATGTTTCTTCATGCAAATAGAAATATGCCAACAATAGAAAATATAAAAGAGAGAAGGAGTAATCAAGAGCACATACCTAGACCGAATACTTAACTTACAATTTCACATTTGAAGACGTCGGGACGACCATCAACTCGGCAGCACCTCTGCATGAAGCCACATTTGGGGAAACTTATTTCCTCCCAACCAAACCCTCAATCATATACTGAGAGCCCCCAAGCCCTCACTCTGCAATTCCAATCTATCCAACATCATCCACATTAGAAGAACACACCTAGACTCCATCCTCCATCTCCTCCATACCCCCTTTCCCCAAGACTCTACCCAAGGAAACTAGGAAGGAAGAAACCCCTTCACCTTCTTCTTCCTCATATTTAAGCTTTTCCAAACTCCCCCATGGGTGGACACATGTCCACATGCAATATTTTCCCATGTAAAATTCCATAAAATAGATAAATAACTCATCCACACATGCACACATATATACTATTTTCCTTTTAACCCCTTATTAACCCAAAACATGATATATATAGTTTAATTTTGTCTAATCATATATATTTATTCTTATGACCATTTACTCTCGCAATATTATTATTATTACAACCTACATAGTCTAATACTATTGAATCAATGGTCATGACAGTGAACCAAACATTTGACTAGATCAACATCAATATGAACAATACCAACAACACCTGATGGATGTCATCACTCAAGATCTGGGAATAGCACCCTAGAAAGAGGATACAACCACCAAAGCATTTGTAAATGAAGAAACTGTATTTCACACTCTCTTTAAAAAAACTCGGCCTCCATCCTTTCAAGATAATGATTCATGGAATTGTTTCCCAAAGGTCTACATGTGAAAATTTGATGTCTCATATCCCTCAACTTGGGTTACCTAGATGGAACACTATTTTTCTTTCCATGGAATTAATAATTGTATCCAAAAGCTAAAAATCCGGGTCTTATATTTAGACTTGGAACGTTGGAAATGATGGTAGTAGTACTATAAATAGAATCATCGTTATGCCCCTTGGAACCAATGTTTGAATATATTCCATGATAACTTTGAGCTTAACACTCACTATCTGTAAAGGTTGACCACATTAAGCCAGAGCACCACAGTTATGGGCTATATTACAACCTTGAGAAATTAGCAATCCTCATAGATGGACTCTCTTATTATTTTGGGGGGGGGATGTTTCGTTAGTGGCCTGAAAGAGGAAAGGCGAGCAAATGTCATAATGAAATTCCCCACAGCATGGTTAGAAGCTTGTGATATATATAGAGAATCCCAAATGGTAATAAATTCCAAAACCAAAATATCTTTCCTACTCACACTATGTCTCCCATTTCTCCTACTCCTAGCATCAATAGATTTCAACTTGATTTCTCCCACTCTCCCTCGTCTTTCCTATCCCCCATGTTGAACAAAGCATTAAGATACCAATTGGAAGAAGTTTTTGAATTTGATTCAGTATGTTTAAAATTTGTTACAACAACTCCACCAAAACCCCAAAAATTGTTAAGTTTTTAATGCTTATACAAGATCTAATAACATCATAACCATATACAGAAGGATTACTGAAATAAATACAAGCATAGCCACACAAAAGAACAGAGATATTTATCCTGGGAAACCCTCATGCGGAGGAAAACCCAGCGAAACTTCCTCTATATAGATGTATCAAAAGTACAATGAAAAAAACCCAAACGAGTGCTCCTTCTCCTAGAATATCTCTCTCTCTCTCTCTCTCTCTCTCTCTCTCTCTCTCTCTGTCTGTCTCTCTCTTTCTCTCCTATGCGCTATACACAAGTGAGTATGTGTGTTCAAATGAGGAACAAACTTCCTCTATTTATACTCTTTCTTCCACTTGACTTTTTCCCTAACAGGTCAGCCCCAACAAACTTACTGGGTTGACTTCTCCTAGGAAGACACAAAAAATATAATATTATATTCTGGACGGTTCTATTGACCTGACTTACAATGGAGGTTTTACCTCATAACTATGATGACCAAATACAATAGTAACATCTTGACAGAGGAATAAAACATCTATGATAGCTTACAACATTAAAATACATTTAGAATATTCTCTGAAGTTACATTTTTCATCACTCCCCCTTAACAAGAAGGGTATTCTACTGACAACAACATCAACTATAGGAGCAAGGAGAGAGAGCATATTTAGCAACATCAAGGTGACACATCTATACTTCATTGGAATCCTCATCTAAGCCACTTACGGGATGAGGACAAAGCAATCCTCTATACTTCATTGGAATTTTGGGGTCTAAAATGGGCCTCCTAAGGAAAATAATAACATAATAGTTAAAATAATAAAATAATATTAATTAATTTTGGAGGAAGAAAGAAAAAAACTACTTTTTGTGTTCGTATTTTCGACATGTCTCCTTGTGTTTTTACTCAAATTTCGATTGGGAGAGCTCGTTGGATGCGAAATTTGATTCCGCATCCAACGAGTACCCACACTGCATACTTTTGACGGACCCCGCTACCCCAAAAACAAGAAATAACTGAAAAAAACGTGATGATGATGTCATCATCACGTTTTTTCAAGTATTTCTTGTTTTTGGGGTAGCGGGGTCCATCAAAAGTATGCAGTGTGAGTACTCGTTGGATGCGGAATCAAATTCCGCATCCAACGAGCTCTCCTGATCGAAATTTGAGTAAAAACACAATGAGATATGTCGAAAATACGAACAAAAAAGTAGTTTTTTTTAATGACAAATATGCCAATTCAACCATTATGGTTGACTTATTTTATTGAAATTCTATTGGTTCTTGAATTCCAACTCACAAAAACTTATTTTGGCACGTTTTCTTATAAGGCCCATTTTAGACCCCAAATTTCCTCTAATGATACCTATCACTTTAGGACATAAGTCCAAGGACAATGCAATCCTCATTTGAGCCACTTAAAGGATGGTCAATCCCTATCACTTTAGGACAAAATTATAAGGATGATGCAATCCTCATCTAAGCCACTTATGGGATGGAGAATCCCTATCACTTGAGGACATAAGTCCAAGGTCGATGCAAACCTCATCTGAGCCACTTATGGGATGGTCAATCCCTATCACTTTAGGACATAAGTCCAAGGATGATGTGATCCTCATCTGAGCCATTTACGGGATGCTCAATCCCTATCACTTTAGTACATAAGTGCAAGGATGATGCAATCCTCATCTAATCCACTTACGGGATGGTCAATCCCTATCACTTTAGGACATAAGTTTAACGACAATGCAATCCTCATATTTCACATAGACAAAAGTCTACAAATAACTTTAGGACTAATGTCCAAGGATGATACAATCCCACTGCAATATCATCAACTTGCTCCCCCTTTCAAGGAGGGTCCATCATCAACCTGCTCCCCCTTTCAAGGAGGGTCCACAATCATCAACCTGCTCCCCCTTTTAAGGAGGGTCCACATCATCATTATTCCTCCTTATGAGGAAATTCTACAACATCATCATCATTGTCCCTGCTTATGAGGAAGGTCTATATCATCATCATTGTTCCTCCTTATGAGGATGGTCTTTTCGAACTACACCAAGCTTGTCATGGGAGTATTCAAACTTTACTCCAGAAAGAGGCTTGATCAACACATCAACAAATTTCTCATCGGTACTCATATACTGGATCTTTATAGCTCCCTTTTGTACCTATCAAGGCCTAGAAATTCGCAAGCAACAACAGCAAGGGATTCTCCCCAGTCAACGTTCCCAACTAGCCCGTGACTGTTGGTGTAGGGAATCCGTTCGATTTGCGGTCTGGGTACCGTAGGTCAAGTGACAAAAATAAAAGGTTTTACCGGTTGTGGCCCAATCCACCGTGTATATTTTTGTATATTTTGACTTTAAGTATGATATGCAAATGCCTATTTAAGATGCAAGTTGATTGAGAATGCAAGGAGTGTTCACAATGTGATGCGCAGGTTCTTACATCTCTTCTTAGACTCTCTTACATCTAAATCACACACACATCAAGAAATTAAAACTAACTACCTAACCTATCCCTAGAGAGCAAGATTATCACTTATTAATGAGTAATGTATTTTGTGCATGCATTATAAAAGGAAATCACAGATAGCTGATACTTCTTTCAAACACATGAACATTTAAAGATATTTGAACAACCAGATAGCCAATTGTCTATGAACAACATTCATTACTTATAGTGGAAGTTTTCTTAAAACAAACCAGAGATCATTCATACAAGAACATAGGTTCAAAAAGTTAGAACGATCTCACAGTTAATGGACACAAAGATGAAAACGAAATAGTTCCTCTTCAACAAATCCATAGCATAACATTTGAACATTCCACCAAGCTTTCTCCAATAGGAAAATTGTAATTATCTATTGCAAAAGGAAATAGTTCTTCTTACAATATGTCTTCCAATCTAACTGGGAAAAAGTCCTCTTCCTTATCTAAATCTTCTATATTTATACAAAAAGAACCAAACTGTTGGGCTACTCATGAATGAATCTTGGGCTTCCCCAAAACCGTTTAGTCTCACAATTTTGTCCTCTTGTGAGTGCTCATGATTCACATAATGCATTACATTTCGGATTAAGATTTATGAGTACTTCATAAAATGGGACCAACTTAGTAACTGATGAACCTTTCCAAGCCTGGCCACTGTTGCTAACGATTATGTTTTGTCCTTTTTTGTCTCTTTAAAAATTCCGTTGATCTTAGAATATCTCTTCCTATCGCTTTTCAGCCAGCTTTCTTTTGCTTTGTCTTCCAGCTATGTCGTCTTTGCAGCAGGAGTCTGAAGAATCTTCAAAATCCGCCTGCAGTTAAACAAAATTCATCATTAATTCAGACTACATCTTTACAACAAACACAACCATACTAATAATACGGCTGATCATCAAAATGAGGCCCTGTACTGCGTTTTCGTCGCAAAAAACTTAACACGAAATAGAAACCACCGCCGCCCAAAGAAAGGTTAAAAACTCACAAAATGGCAGGAAAAACCTTATCGACAGCTTGAACCATTAAAACATCGGGAGGATAGTTTAAATAACATCCGCAATAGAGGGCTTCAGACAGGCAACGAGTTCCACAAGACCAATAAGCCTATTAGTGTCCGAAAGACTAAACACTAAAGCATCGGGCGAAAACGCTCTTTGTCTGCGAACGAAACGACATAAACATCGGACGGTTAGAGAATTACGCAGCCGCAATGGCGGAAGACAGGAAGACTATGGAATCCACGGCAAGAAAAAACATATCAGCGAAAACCAACACAAAACATCAGTGAGTAGAGCAATTATATGGCAGACATTTAGTTCGCTCGGGAGCCGTAATGGCGGAAAGCAATCAGGCTATGACTTCCGACTTACAGTCATAAAACTTTCGGACATGGTACAGAAACATCATGAAAACGTTAAGTACTCGGAAATCATCGTTCAGCTTCCGCAATGGCGGCCCCGAAGGGAAATACAGCTCCGATGCATGGTTAAATGACTTCCGAATGACCAAACTAAAATGTTAAGTTCCAACAGACTTTCAGCCGGGTAGCGACGAAAAAGCTGGTTTCACCTCCAAAACAGCAGCGAAAACAATGAAATAGACTTCTGATATCAAAGAAAGAAATCGCAAATCGAACGGGCAACATCTGAAATCCAATCTTCAAAATTTGTAGCTCACACAGTTTCAAACATAAGCAATTTTCCGAAAAAGCACGAAAACAGTTGACCTCAAAACAATCCAAACATGTAGCAGAGGGGAAACAAGAATAGAGTTCATGGATCCAACTAATTTTAGGCGAGATAAAAGTTAAGAGGAGGGTCCAAAATTTCAAAAATTTGGGAAAACAGTTGCAGCTGCAACAATTGGCGACTACCTGGTGAACCTAGACCTCTGGACCATTTCTTCCTTAAGTGACAAACTATTTGACAATAAAACCAACATGTTGAATTCTTCTAGATGTCTGGATTTCCCAAATGGAAAATATATGTACTTTTAATCATTGATGATAGTCCAATTTAGGAGAAAGGAAACCAAGATTTCTAAGTCAAGATAACTCTTTTGAGGCCAGGAAGATGAGTTTCATTTATTACTTCTGTCTTCAAGTAGCTCCCAGCTTGGACACCACAAGATTGTAACATATGGTAAACAGAAATATTCATGTGTTCCTCATTCCCATGTCCTTTTGCACTTTTGTGCTTTTGAACTTTTGTTCTTTGCATATGAGTCCTCCTGCATGCCTTTCTTTCTGAAATTTTTTATTCAGGCTCTTCTATCCATAGTGTCCTTTTGTGTGAGAGATGTATTTAACTTTCAGCTCATGGACGAAGAAGAGCTTTGGTAATTTGGTACTTATATGGTTCAGTACTATGTGTCGATACATAATTATTTTATAGGAGTTTTTTAACTCTTATCTGCCTCTTGGCTTTCAATTCTTGACATGGGATCATTTATATATAATATACTATTTACCTTGCTTCCTTTCTGTGGGTCTTTTACTGTCACTCCCTAGGACATTTTAAATGTGAGATGGATGGAGCCTCAAAATAGTATTCCAGACCTTTTGATCCTGGTTTATTTTATAAGGATTAAGTAGGACTTCAATGTATTCATAGCCATTCAGGAAAACTGCTAACCTAGAAGAAATTCTTTCAGATAAAACAATAGTACACAGTCTTACACTAAAGGACTTTAATTAGTCCAGAATTCTGATACTCTCCATACAACCAAAAATTTTCCTCTTGCTTATTGAAATCAATCAAGATCAAAACTACAACAAAACAGAAATAAAACAAATCAAAATAACAGCCAAATCAAATTATTTATGTATAAGATAAAAGAACAAAACAAAAATCAGGAAAAATAAGGTTTGAGAACTAAACCATTTATTGGTAAGTTCTCTTCCCAACCCTGTAGATCCTGCAATTTATAGGTTGAGGGGCCAAGCTTTGCCGCGATCTGGAAAGGGCCTACCCATAGCTGTTGGAATTTCGTGTGTTTTCCCTTTTCATCATGGGGGTGGTCCCATTTGAGAACCAAATCTCCCACCTCAAATTCTTTTGTTCCAGATTTGTGTTTACCAAACCATCTCTTTACTACTTCCTGTTGTTGTTTAAAAGGTTCTCTGGCCTTGGATCTAGACTCTTCCGCCTTCAAAAGATTATGTATCCTCAATTGCAAGACTTCATTATTTGATCCTTTGGATTCTTGGGCGATTATGGAAGAGGGTAGCATGATATTGGGGGGTAGAATGGCCTCTTTTCCATAAACAAGGGTATACAGGGATACACCTAAAGCATTCTTGGGGGTGACCCTGTCAGCCCACAGAGCATTTGGTAATGCTGAGTGACAACTCCTCTGATTTTATATCACCGTCTTTTTTAAATCCTAATAAGATTCTTATTCGTAGATTCAGCCAGGCCATTTCCATGTGGATAGTAATTAGCAGAGTAATGCAACTTAATTCCTTCCTCATGAGCAAATTCAGTTAATCTAATCGAGGAAAAGTAAGTAGCATTATCGAAAACTAAAGAAATTTGAACTCCAAACCTGGTTATAATATGATCTTGCAAGAAGTCCATGACCGCATCTTCATTTACTTTACGCAGCGGAATGGATTCGACCCAACGAGTGAAGTAGTCGGTTTCCGTCAGAATATATTTGTGTTGCAAGGAAGAATTTGGCTTTATCTCTCCAATGATGTCCATCCCCCACTGCTCAAAAGGTTATGTTATCATAACATGCTTTAATGGTCCTGCTGCTTTAACTTGTCTTCCACCACACCTTTGGCAAATGTCGCACTTTCTGACATGGGCGTGTGCATCTTTGAACAGTGTGGGCCAATAGTATCCGGCTCTAAGAATTTTATGAGCTGTAGTATCTCCGAAGAAATGTCCTCCAGCAGGCCCATCATGTAAATCTATCATTACCTTTTTCACATCTTCTTTATCTAAGCATCTAAGGAGGACTCCATCATAATTTTTTCTGAATAATATTCCTTCAACAATCTTATATGAGGCTGATTTAAGACATAATGCTCTTCTTTGCTTAGAATTCCAATGTTCCGGTAATAATCCCGCCTGAAGGTAATGCACAAGGTCTCGATACCAGGAGTTCGGAGCCATGAAAAGAGGGCATTCATCCACCAAATGTAACTCAGCTTCGTCTTCCCAGTCATGTTCTTCATTGTCTTTACTTTCAGTCATCAGTCTGCACAATCCTTGCCCTTTGACTATAGAAGCTGGCTTGAATTCGAGGTCATACTCCTGTAGAGCTGTTACCCAGTTCCCTCTTCTTTCTCCCAACTCCTTTTGTACGAAAAGAGACCTCACAGCTGGGTGTGGAATGATTACCTTTGTCCGGTTCTTTAGTATGTATGGCCTGAATTGTTTCACCACTTTGAACACTACGTAAGCTTGTTTATCCACAGCTGGGTAATTCAATTCGGCCCCTTGCAAACCAGTGCTCATAAATGATATGAGGAACTCATCTCCCCCATCTTCCTTCTGGGTAAGCATAGCTGCTAGTGAATCATCAGATGCGAAAGTGTACAAAATAAAATCTTTCTCAAAATCCGGACTTTTGAGGGAGGGTGCGTGCGCAATAGCTGTTTTGATTTTCCTAAGTGTGTTCTTCTCTACATTAGTCCATTTGAATTGTACACTTTTCTTTACCATTTGCTGCAAAGGTTTAACAATTTGCGCGAAATCTGGCACAAACCTTCGCACGAAGTTTATCGTCCCCATAAATGACTGCATACCCTTTTTATTATGGGGTAAGGGAATCTGTTCAATGGCTTTGATCATTTCTGGGTCTATGGAGATCCCCTTCTTAGAAACCACATGACCCAACAACTTACCTTCTGTAACAGCAAACACACACTTCTTGGGGTTTAGTGAGATGACATATTTTCGGCAGTGTTCAAAAATCTGCTTTAGATGAAAAGCGTGTTCTTCTCTTTTCTTTGAAAATATCGTGATGTCATCAATGTATACTACAGCACTGCAGCCAATCAAACCGTGGAAATCTATGTCCATAGCCCTTTGGAAAGTTGCTCCAGCGTTTATGAGTCCAAAGGGCATCCTTCTGTAAGCAAAAGTTCCCCACCTGGTTCTGAAAGTAGTTTTAAGTCTGTCTTCTTCAACTACTAATACTTGATTGTAGCCTGAGAATCCATCTAATAAAGAGAATAGTTCAAAACCCGAAACCATTTGTAATATCTGCTCCATGGGTGGAACAAGATAATTGTCTTTATCCGAAGCGCGATTTAAGTTTCTGAAATCCACACACAGCCTGATTTCTCCGGATTTCTTCCTTACCGAAACCAGGTTTGAAACCCATTCCGAGTGTCTAACCTTGAAGATAATCCTAGCATCCAACAGTTTCTTGACTTCACTCTGGATCAAAGGTTCTAATTTTGGATGCATTTTCCTTAAAGCCTGCTGATACGGTTTGATTCCAGATCTGATGGGGATAACATGTTGGACAATATTGGTGTCATATGTCTTTAGATCTTCATACGTCCAGGTAAAAACATCTTTATATTGTTTAAAAAGACTGATAAACTTATTCCTTTCACCTGGGGAGCAACACTTTCCCAAACTCACATATTTAGGCTCCATTTCAGTCCCCAAGTTAATCAACTCGAACTGTAGAGATGAGCTATGAGTCTTCACATTCGCTGGTCTTCTAAATTTCTCATTTAAATCAAACATTCGTTCTAAATTCCTGACTCCTTTAGGAATGAAGTTATCGAATTTAAACTCGGCTTGATGTTCTTCATCATCAATAATTGCCCCTTTGAAAGTCTTCTCATTTGTCAAGCATTCTATAACCTGTTGATCATCATCGAGCACTCGTAGATTGGTTATCATGTCTGGAACTGAAGGCCTGAAAAGCAATTCAATAGAGCACCGATTATTAGAAGGCACAAGCCTCGCAGCTAAGGTGCCATCAAGTCAACTGCTGCATTCTTAAGTCTTGGAATCAATACAAGGTTAAATGCATTAAAACCTTTAAGTAAATCCCATACTTCATTTTGATAAGCTTTTAAATGAGGAGAAATGCAATGTATTTGATTTCAAATTTGCTTTACAATTATTTCAGAGTCCCCAAACACCTTCAGATTTTTTACCTTCAAGTCAATTGCTTTCCTTATTCCCTGAACTAATGCTTCATATTTAGCTATGTTATTGGTACATTCAAATTCTAACCTACATGCAAGAAAATGTTTGTTTTTCCTATGTTCAATCAGGACATAGCCGGCTCTTGACCCTTCTAAAGTTTTAGAACCATCAAAGAAAAGCATCCAAAAATCACTAACTACTGTGCGAGAATTAACATCTATTTCCACTGCTAAGTCTACTATTTTACAATCAATTTCATCAACCTGTGAAAACCGAAGGAGATCAGGCTGAGCGTCTGATGTATCGCTGGCTTCTTCCGCTTGATAGTTTCTTGGTTCTAGCTCAATAAAGTAATTTCCCAAAACATAATCCGCTGGTTCATTTTTACCCTCAAATTGAGTAACATTGTGTTTCATGTGGGGCTCCCTCAAAACTTTAATTTGATTTGGGCTTCCTTTATATGGTAGCCACAGATGTGACCAGTCCGAGGCAAAATATCCGTTTAGCTTTGCCGACCAATCCCTGCTCAAAATAATCCCATAAGCTTCTGGTATGTCAGCCACCACAATATCAATAAATTGACACACCTTATCATTCGAAGATAAACGAATGAGAACATCCTCCATTTCCCCAATTACTTTCACGTTCGTTCTATCCAATTGAACGACCCTCCAGGTCGATGGTTTAGGTTGCCCATTTATCTTTTTGCAGACCGATAGTGGCATGACGTTGACTGATGCCCCCGAGTCTACCAGGCAGTTATGTACGTTGTGGTTGAAAATTTCAAAAGTGAGGAGAAAAGGTGGATTCTTGCTTTTAGGCTTACCTTCCATACTTGCTTCACCAATTTCTTCTTCCTGGGTCTAGTTCTCAGTAGGCAGCCTCTCCTCTGATACTTCAAGTGCTTTCAATAGCTTTTCTTTCTGCTGTGGCACATTGCACATTTCAAATAATGAGATGTTTGCCCTTACCCTTTTGATATCCTCCACAATGTCGTAATTTATCTTATGTTCCGTGAGATTTGATTTAACATTGTTTATTTTTTCTTCATTGGTCTTAGTAGACATGTTGGTCTGTCTCGGATTTTGACTGGTGATGGTAAATTCAGGAATTTTATTAGTTGGGGAGTTGTTTTGAAATTTATTAACATTCTTTTGAAGTCTTTTGATCTTCGGGAGCATAAGACTATTTTCCTTAATCAACCCCTGGCTTCTCGTTGTTATGTTTGCTTCCAGGATGCCCTCATGTCTCAGATCCTTTTCCTCCTTGGCATCAAACAACAAAACACAGTCCCATAAAACCATGGCCTCATCCTCCTATTTTTCCGTTGATGTATTGTTGTCTTTCCCTTCTTCATCTTTATCTTCTGTTAATTTAGAATCCAACAGCTGATTCATAACCAACGTCATTGAATTTATCCATTGAGGACAATTCTTTTCAGAATGGGGTTGTTGGTGGAAAGTGCAAAAGTTATCCATTCCTACCTCTGTTAAGTTCATAGATGCAGGGCTGTGTGGAGGGGCTTGGGATTGATTGTTGTCTTCCCTTTTCTTGTAATAAGGTTTATAGAACTTTTGGGTCTCCTTGTCCTTTTCCAGGTCCATGATTCTGTTAGAGTGCTTCTGCATCATTTTTTCCATTCCCTCAAAATCTGATAATTGCTCCTCCTTAGGCTTAGTAAATAACAAAGCTTTTCTCCCAACATTTTTTTCTCTTGACCGTTCAGGATAATCCTCAATGCTTTCTTTCTCAGCCTCTACCTTCTCTGCTTCTTCATAAGTCTCTGGTAGCATAGGTTTGGCCTTAATTTTGGCAAACATGGCCAACTCGGGTCCCAGAGCTTAGGTATAATATTCAATCAGGACCTTATCCGAGGGTTTGTCAACTTCAGAAAAATTCTTAAGATAAGCCGCGAATCTTTGGGTAAAACTATGCACCTTCTCTTTTCTTTCTTTCTTTAAGGCGCACAGTCCTTTCATGAGAGCTGCATGCATTTTTTGGGCTGCATACTTGCTTCTGAAAATCCTTTCAAAGGTATCCCAATCTGGGATAAAATTTGCAGGCAAACCAAAATACCATGATGCTGCTACTCCTTTAAGGGTGTGTGGGAAAAGTCTACAAACTACATCCTCATGCTCCCCAGCCCTTAATCCTTCTACTGCCAAATAAAAACTTTGTAAATGGTCATCTACTAGCATCCTCTCATTTGGATCAAACTTGGGCAACATCTTCTTAAGGGCTTGAGGTAAGTCATGCAAGGGAGGTGTTAGGTTTAAAGGTGACCTGGCTTTCCAAGCAGGTGGTGGATTTGGTGGATTGGGTGGCTAATTTGGGTTTACGCCTACCATGAGTCTAGGTGGAGAGTGAGGTGGTGAATGAACAGGAGTACGGACAGGTGAATACTAAGGTGTCTCTGGGCCCACTTGATTTAAAGGCTGAACCACCTCTTGTAAGGTTGTTTCTACAAGTTCTTCCAAATCTCCAACCAACACTGAGTCTTCCAATACAGGACGGTCTCTCCTTTTATATTCTCTTCTGGGAAAGTCAAGGATAATTGGTAATCCTCCAATCTTCTTCACCTATGCCCTAGTGTGTCTTCTCAAATCATTAACTACTACGTTGTCCACAGAATACAATTGCTCTTTACCCTTCTGTTCAGGAATTGGATTAGAAAATAAAGTGATTTCCGAACTGTCACCGGTGGAATAATCTCGAGAAAACAGGTTTCCTTGTCCAGCCATGCACTAGCGGCCCTCCTTCTAGCACCAAAAACTGTTGAGGCCTGGAAATTCGCAGGCAACAACAGCAAGGGATTCTCCCCAGTCAACGTTCCCAACTAGCCCGTGACTGTTTGGTGTATGGAATTCATCCGGTTTGCGGTCCGGCTACCGTAGGTCAAGTGACAAAAATAAAAGGTTTTACCAGTTGCGGCCCGGTCCACCGTGTATATTTTTGTACTTTTTTACTTTAAGTATGATATGCAAATGCCTATTTAAGATGCAGGTTGATTGAGAATGCAAGGAGTGTTCACAATGTGATGCGCAGGTTCTTACCTCTCGTCTTAGACCCTCTTACATCTAAATCACACACACAGCAAGAAATTAAAACTAACTACCTAACCTATCCCTAGGGAGCAAGATTATCACTTATTAATGAGTAATGTATTTTTTGCATGCATTATAAAAAGAAATCACAGATAGTTGATACTTATTTAAAACACATGAACATTTAAAGATATTTGAACAACCAGATAGCCAATTGTCTACAAACAACATTCATTACTCATAGTGGAAGTTTTCTTAAAACAAACAAGAGATCATTCATACAAGAACATAGGTTCAAAGAGTTAGAATGATCTCACAGTTAATGGACACAAAGCTGAAAACGAAATATTTCCTCTTCAACAAATCCATAGCATAACATTTGAACATTCCACCAAGCTTTCTCCAACAGGCAAACTGTAATTATCTATTGCAAAAGGAAATAGTTCTTCTTACAATATGTCTTCCAATCTAACTGGGAAAAAGTCCTCTTCCTTATCTAAATCTTCTATATTTATACAAAAAGAACCAAACTGTTGGGCTGCCCATGAATGACTCTTGGGCTTCCCCAAAACCGTTTAGTCTCACAATTTTGTCCTCTTGTGAGTGCTCATGATTCGCATAATGCGTTACGTTTCGGATTAAGATTTATGAGTACTTCATAAAATGGGACCAACTTAGTAACTGATGAACCTTTCCAAGCCTGGCCCCTGTTGCTAACGATTCCGCTTTGTCCTTTTTCGTCTCTTTAAAAATTCCATTGATCTTAGAATATCTCTGCCTATCACTTTTCATCCAGCTTTCTTCTGCTTTGTCTTCCATCTATGTCGTCTTTGTAGTAGGAGTCTAAATAATCTTCTAAATCCGCCTGCAGTTAAACAAAATTCATCATTTATTCGGACTGCATCTTTTCAACAAACATAACCATACTAATAATATGACTGATCATCAAAATGAGGCCCTATACTGCGTTTTTGTCGAAAAAACCGTAACACGAAACAAAAACCACCGCCGCCCAAAGAAAGCTTAAAAACTCACAAAATGGCGGGAAAAACCTTATCGGCAGCCTGAACCATTAAAACATTGGGAGGATAGTTTAAATAACATCCGCAACGGAGGGCTTCAGATGGGCAACGAGTTCCGCAGGACCAATAAGCCTATCGGCGTCTGAAAGACTAAACACTAAAGCATCGGGCGAAAACGCTCTTTGTCAGTGAACGGAATGACATAAACATCGGGCGGTCAGAGAATTACGCAGCCGCAATGGTGGAAGACAGGAAGACTACAGACTCCACGACAAGAAAAAACATATCGACGAAAACCAGCACAAAACATCAGTGAGCGGATTAGTTATATGGAGAACATTTAGTTCGCTCGGGAGCCGTAATGGCAGATAGCAATCAGACTATGACTTCCGACTTACAGTCATAAAACTTTCGGACATGGCGCAGAAACATCATGAAAACGTTAAGTGCTCGGAAATCATCGTTCAACTTCCGCAATGGCGGCCCCGAAGGGAAATACGACTCTGATGCATGGTTAAATGACTTCCAAATGACCAAACTAAAACGTTAAGTTCCAACAGACTTTCGGCCGGGTAGTGACGAAAAAGCTTGTTTCACCTCCAAAACAGTGGCGAAAACAATGAAATAGACTTCTGATATCAAAGAAATAAATCGCAGATCGAACGGGAAACATCTGAAATCCAATCTTCAAAATTCATAGCTCACACAGTTTCAGACATAAGCAATTTTCCGAAAAAGCACGAAAACAGTTGACCTCAAAACAATCCAAACATGTAGCAGAGGGGAAACAAGAACAGAGTTCATGGATCCAAACAATTTTAGGCGAGATAAAAGTTAAGAGGAGGGTCCAAAATTTCAAAAAATTGGGAAAACAATTGCAGTTGCAATAGTACCATATACCGTATGTAAAAATACCAAATTTCTATCTGCTTCGACTTGTCATGGAACATTGGGTTCTCCGCAATCTTTAAACAACTCTAGTTGTCACATAGAATCACTGTGGTATCCAAATCTAGGTCAAATAGTCCTGACATCAACTTCTGAAGCCATATGGATTCACAACTAGAAGAACAAGCTACTATATACTCTGCTTCAGTTGTGATGGGAGCAACTCTCAACTACTTCTTGCTAAACCATGAGATCATGGAGGATCCCAGACATTAACATCTTCCTGTCTAAGGCACTTCCAGCTTCCCAATCTACATCTATATAACCATACAATATATATTCATGATCTCCATCATAGTATATACCAAATTCTATCGTACCTTTTAGGTACCTCATCACATTCTTTGTAGCTATCAGGTGACCACTTCTAGGTTTAACTAGATATTGACTCAGAGTGTTCACAGCAAAGCATATATCTAGACCAGTATTCGTCAGATACATCAGCGACCCAATAATTATGTATGTACCAAGTCACATCCACTAACTCTGATGATTCATCAGATAACAACTTTAGGTTGGTATCCATGGGTGTGGTCATGGATATACAATCCAACATATCAAATCCTTTTAATATTTCCACATCATACTTTCCCTAGCAATAGTTTACGAAGCCATATTGCTTCACTACAAGATGAACATGTTGCAATGTAATTAGCCTCTTCATGAGATCATACCTGATCCCAAACATCCCAAGGTTCTCTTTCTATACTCAACACTTCCTCTTTGCATCTACAATGAGTTCATCATGTCAGGTCATCGACATATCCCAGTCTTCTTCATTCAACCTTAAAGGTTGGAACGAACTTTACTCTTAGTAAATCCTTATTCCATCAGGAAGTTTTCCATCATGTCGTACCATGTCGAACTTAGAGATATTCTGCAGTCACTCCCCCTAAAGCAGAGCATCATCCTCCCTCTACATTTTGTACTCTATGTATCGAAACATTATGAACTGGAGTGATAAGTAGCATCCTCTGCTGATGATTTTCTATGTATCCATCTCAGGTCACTAGATACCAAGATTCTTTATCTTTAACTTTGCCAATAAGTTCCTCTTGCACCCATCTATGAGCTTGTTGTCTTCTATAGGCTTCCATCTTCAACCTTGCAGCAAAGGCTAAGATATTTATCACTCTAGGTGATCTTCAATCTCCTTATGTAATTGGATGTGCTTGCCTATGGGTTCCTTCTGAGATTGTACAAAGCCTATTTTGCACATGTGGTTCTTTGCTCAATATATACTTCTACTTCACTGAAGAAGTGTGTCTATTCAATGAAGTATGTCATGCCATAGTCTACTCCCTCTTTATGAGAGAAACCACGAACCTATCTTTGTATACTTGTTCTTGAAGATCCAAATGGAAGACACTACGGACTTCCCTTCAGGTCTCGAAACCACATCCTAGACATCATTCCCCATGATCAACTCGTACTCTTTGATCATAGTTTCTTCCCTTTCTCCTTGGCTACTTCTTCATAGCTGGAAGGGTCTACATCAATGATGTCACTCAACTGTGCCACATAACTAGAGTGTATCCAAGGACTCTTACTTTAGTTGGAAGTCCCATCATACTTTTCTTCATATAGAACTATCTCTTGTTCCCAAGGTGGTCTTCATCTCTTGAGGTGGATCTACCGCTCTCTTCTATTCTTCTGAATCTCTTTCTTCTGTCACGGTGTCTCTGACCCTGGGAGCTTCAAGTTCAACTTCATGTATGTTTATTGGAGTGAATCTTGAACTATTATCATGTATTCTTCGGATCAAATATCATCCTTCTTTTCTTTTAGGAAATTGTACGCGATATTTCCTACAATTCAAATGTACCAATTGCATGGTTAGAAACATTTCATAAGGCATATTCATATTGACAAATTATTATACATGAAGATATAATCATGCAACTATTTTAGCCAATGCAACATTCATCCATATCCCGTATAAACACATAAACTTTCCAAATGCCTTCCATATCTACCATAACATTATTGAGATTGTGCACTAATCTCAATATGTCAGCAAAGAGGTTTCATTCTAGATAAGTAGCAACGGAGTGTTGTATGGAACCATAGGTTAATTAACCATTACATGCATATTAGTAGTATATTTTTCAATAATGCAAAAATTCTATCATGCATAATACATTTCATAGATATGTACATAACTAAACAATGTCATATAAGAAAAGACGATTCAAATACTTGTCATTGTTTGTTTGGTAGATTCCTTCTCAATCCTTATGTCATGGAGCCTTCTACTAATTTTGGGAACCTGTGTACTGGTTCTGAGTGTCACTAATTTCGTTCTTTATTATCCAAATATTGAAATGGATAAGAGTATGATCTTTGTCTTCACCAATAGAATTCATATTCCTCGTCACTTGAGGAATCATCAATGGTCTGAGCATGATGTATTTTCTTATTTGACTTCTTCTTAAAGAAGCATCTATTTATGGGACACTCTCTAGAGTAGTGTCCTTTATCATCACAAGTATAGCATCGAATGTTAGAAGGATCTCTTATGAATTCCTTTTGTCTTATGGTGTGATGATTATTCTCCTTCTTTCTATGATTTATTCTGGAGTGAACTATGAGAGATTGATCTACAGTTGCTCAACTTCTTCTCGTCTGCATTCTTTCCATAGTATGTTGAAAGAGATCAGCTTCTTTCTTGCACATAGTTCCCCACGTCATGCTTCTTCAGGTATGAGAAGCACTCTATGCTTCCATGCTCAAAGGTTATCAGTTCCTTCAAGCTTGTTCTCAAGCTTGGTATTGTTTCTCATCATGATAAAAATGAGAACCCCAAATGGAAATAGAGAGGATAGAACTTACCAATGATATTGGTTCAACTTGATGCTTGATTGAAAGCTTTCTGAATATTGCTTCTGGTGGACCTAGGGTTTGATAGAGAAACCCTAATTTTTTAACTTAGGTATCTTTCAGATCTAATTGGATAGAAAGATGTGCCTCCTCAAGGGGAGTTGAGAAGCATACTCATTTTCCCACAACTGTGAACAGAACTACAAAATATATGATGCACTAGTTTTCCTCGGTAGTAGTGTTAGGTCAAAAATTGAAAATCCATATAATGAGAAACTTCTTCCATATAAATATGTTCCCTCCCGGGGAAAGTTCGATAGTCCTCCTTTTTCAACTGATCAATGGAGGGAAGTGCCTGCAACAAGCCCTAGTTTTTCTTTGGTTTGTTTTGCAGAAATGACTAATCTTGTTTCTACTATAGGTCTGAAGTTTCTACTCCTAAATGTATAAAAGTTCTTTTAGCAGTGTCTTGGTCTGTATTTTTTCCAACCCCATAGGTTAGAGAAGAATTGAATTCGCCAAGTGGGACTTATGCAAAGTTTCCCGAGGTGTCTTATTTCATGATTGTTCAGCGTAGAGAACTTGTATGGACTGCCACGTGTCACCGTTTCACCTTTTGGATCTAAAAATTTTACCACAGAAACAAAAGTATGCTCCTTATCTGAAACATCTTGAGAAATTTCATTTGGACCTTCCTATCCCAATATATAGCAATTCTCCTTAGGTCACCTGTTTAATGTTGAATTCTGGGAGACACAGAAACCTTGAGTTGGAGGAATCATATCTCCTATATTATAGCGAATTTGAGGCTAAAAATTTTATATGGGGTATAGAAAGATTTCATCTTCGTCCTATCAATGTTTTAGTTCCTGAGCCTTCTCCAATATCTAGTTATAGTGAAAGTCCCAACATGACTAGTTTTGTATTCTAGGGTTTTCAAGCATGAAACCCTAATCTTCAATAGATGTGGTTGTAGCAGTGTTTCGAGTGCACAAAGACTTCTTTCAAATTGGATTTGATACCATGTTAATTTTTTAATGGTTATACAGTATCTAATAACATTTATCATCATAACATCATAACCATATACAAAAGGATATTTGAAAGAAAGACAAGCACAGCCACACAAAAGAACAGACATATTTATCCTAGGAAACCCTCATGGGGAAGAAAACCCGGCAAAACTTCCTCTATATAGATCTCTCTCTCTCTCTCTCTCTCTCTCTCTCTCTCTCTCTCTCTCTCTCTCTCTCTCTGTGTGTGTGTTATACACAAGTGAGTGAGTGTGTTCAAATGAGGATCACACTTCCTCTATTTATACTCTTTCTTCCACTTGAATTTTCCCTAACAGGTCGGCCCCAACAAACTTGCTGGGTCCAATTCTCCTAGGAAGACACAAAACAATATAATATTATATTCTGGAGGGTTCTATTGACCCGACTTACAACATAGGTTTTACCTCATGACTTTATGATGACCAAATACAATAGTAACATCCTGATGGAGGAATAAAACATATCTGATAGGTTACAACAATAAAATACATTTAGAATATTCTTCAAAGTTACAATATTTCAACAAAAATCAATAGGAGTTTCTTCTTCAATTTTAACCTTGAGATGATATTTTATTAAAACTATCACGTCATTAATAATATCAAAAAGAATGTCTCCAACAATCTCACTTGTTATCACATAAATTCATTTTTTACTTGTTTCGGCCCTATCAGATGTAGAGGGGAGGTCAGGAAGATAACATTTAAACTTATCTCTCCATTTCCTCATAGATATTTGTTGAAAATCAAAACACCATACAAAGAGAGAACAAGATTTAATGTTGAATTCCAATCTCATACCTTTCAATGATGGATTTTTTAGGCCCTTATGCAAGAGAAAAAATTCTATAAATTGGTGCTTCTCTGGAACCGGCGCCAAAAATTGATGTTATCTAGAAATATTTGGGATTGACAACCCAAACTCCAAATCTGACTTCAATTATCAATTCAGGGTCATAAACTTTTAAAATGCCTACACTGCATATGCAATCCTAGGTTCTTAAATTCGCAGGGCTATTATTTATATATACTATTGGTTTAGAGTTTTTATATCTTAATTCTCAACCTACATAATGTTAATGAAAATTTATGCAACAACTATAACCACTGAGTTGATCACACCAAATTCTTTGCTACAATATTTGACATTGTGGAATCATTCAACAAATTATTTCTAACAAAACTGTAGAATGCATACTAATATGAAAGAAACCTAATTCTACCAATTCATTCAACATGACGGACTATTACCATATTTATAATTGTAGGATTTTATAGGTAGGTCACACATTAACAATATGGAAGAAAAATGCTTATTCAAATAAAATCATGAAATGAAATGCAAAAAATTAGATGGCAATAAATAAAATGATGTACAGAACAATTGTATTATCAACCATGTATATTAACAATCAAACAATGATAGAAAATGAACAAATAATATTAGACAAATTTACAACAATAGAATCATGTCCACTAATGTTATAGAGTGGGCCCTTACTCTACAGCTTACTAGATAATCATTTAACTAATTTGACAGCATTGAATAACTGGAAATAACTGGAACTCCAATAAAAAAAATATTGTGTTATCGAAAAGAGGATAAATCCATATGAAACATGTGGGTTCTTTCTATCAATTATTTTATATACATTCCAAGTAGTGTTCTTTGACGGTTTCCCCAAAACCAGGTATAACAATTGACTATCTTAAAAAATCATCTTTCTGAGAGAGAAAGGAAAACAAGGAGAATTCCTAGAGAGAGAGAGAGTTTCTTGATCCATGATTGTTGTAGTTAATTGTTCCTTGCATTAAATTCCTTGAATCTGTTTCAGTGTTGGAATCCTATGCAGAACTAGATGCACATGTCCTCCATGATTTCTCACATAGTAACTCCCCTATCTCACATGCAGCTCTTCAACGGTGAGCAACTCTATTCAAATATATGGATGAGCTAGTAGCATATTCGTCTTACAATGTTAAGAACTCATCAACATATATTTAGATAATCAGAATATTCAGAGTACTTTTTGAATATTGCAACAAGACATGCTAACAATCCCCAAACATATAAATCATACATTCTGCACTTTCCTTGAGTAAAAATCATCTATTAACATAAGATTTCAATTGTGAATGTGCATTATCCTAGGAAGGGGTAAAGCATGTGGAACTGATAGGAAATCGGGAAAAGAGAGGTTTAATGGAAAATAAAGGATAAGACAAATAATGTAATTACCATATTCATCATAATGGACTTGATAGTTGTGTATTCTTCTTCCTATATTTTCTATATCTATATTTCTTTATTTTTCTTTTCATGTCACAAATTTATCCTTTTGGTAGCTAGAGATGGTACCAATTCGAATCCATAATTTTTTTTGGTTACCCTTTTGTTAGGTGGTGAAATCAATATCTAGATCTCAAACACTTTCAAGTATAGTGATACAGGACTATCAACTCCTGTGATTTGTATGTGTCGAGGGGGTCATTGGGGGGCAATTAGGCCTCCCCTACCCAAGGGTGTGGGGGCATATCTTGCTTAACTGTATTTATATTCCTCCTAGAACCATCATATGTATTGTATAAAAGGGAAGTGACCCCTAGCATTGTATCACAAGAGAGGAAAGGATTGTAAGCTTTTTTCCAAGTAATAATAATTATCGAAGCTACCATTACCCCATTGTTTTACAAATACACAATAGAGTTTTAAACTGCCATTATCCTCTTTTTGATGATACAACATGAGTTTCCATGTAAATCTCATGTTCTATTTTTATTATTCTTTGTTTATGTTTTTACATATTTCTAATATACTTTACAAGTATTTATTCCCATATAGTAACAAGTCTATTTTTCTTAATGTAATTCTAGAATTTTAAATGGCCAAAACCCAGTTGTGAGTCAATGACCTAAAAACCATAAGAACTCTAATAAGATGAGTGGCTAAATGATGGATCAAACATAATACTAATACCAATAAAAAGAACAAACATTTAATAATAACTATCCAACATAAGGACATATAACATACGTCCATGTAGCACAATAGCAAATATAATTGAATAATATATCAATTCAGAATATGATTATTACAATGCCCTAGGATGATGTACGTATATACTCACAGCTAGTCACCAATGATCGGTAGATCATGTCCACTCATTACATCATGCTTTTTAATTAAGAGGTCACTTCACAAATTATTATTATTATTAATTTATTACTATTATAAATAAGTTTGTTGCACATTTTGCATGGAAATATTAAAACCCTTCATTAGAAACATCATATCAATCAAGTTCAATTGAAGGTAATTTTATTTGCAACAAAAAGTCAAATACCTTGGTTGATGCATGGAAAAATTCACGCCCAAATTTTAGTTAAAAACAATTATGAGAGCAAAGGGGTCCATGGTCAACATTTCTCATGGCAGCCTTAATATTTTTCAATTTCACTTGGTAACATTGTTGTAAATATGTAAGAAAACTGTTTAGCTGTGTTTGAGTTGTATGGTTTTAATCTTCTGATTTTGGAGAGGAATCCCCTTAGTTTGTAATTTTGAAAATGTGTTGACGACTGCAAGTTTATATTAGGGAAGTGGGTTTGTATCTCCTTAACCATGTTATTATGTCTACAACATTTGTCACGTGAAAGGAATATGAAATTTGTTCATCATGTATAGCACTTTCCTATTACTTATAAGCCAAAACACAATATTTATAGGTATAAGTAGTAATGATTTGGTAGCTGGAAAGTCTAAGATGCATGAAATAATCATTTGTGAGAGTGGATAGGATCCTGAAAAAGTATTTACAGTTAAGTGATGAACCTTGGCCTACCCTGGAGCAGATTTATTGGTCAAGCAAAATTAAGACATTTTCAGATTTAGTACACTCAATGGGTTGAGCTATAATTGTATTGGTTATTGAAATATTGTAAATTTATTTTTCTATTGATTATATGTTATTTTAAATTATCTTATGGACATGATAATGTGAACATTGGACTTTGTATTAAATCATTTTAGTCAAACACATTATCAATAGTAATGGTATGGTAGATGGATGTACACCTTCATTGGACTTTGTATTAAATCATTTTAGTCAAACACATTATCAGTAATGGTATGGTCCATGGATGTAAAAGGTGTAGTGTTTCTCATCTTAGCTATTACTTTAAAAATAAAACAATTAGTCTCATTTTGAGTAAGTACACTTATTTGGGTTAGTTTTTTAAATTTCATTAATATTTTTTGAGAGAACACTAAACAATAAATGGAGGATTACATTATATAACATGCATGGGTACATTGTTGGCCACCGGAATTTTACCTGGATTTTTTTGAGTTGATAGGTGATGATCCTCAGAGTTGTAGAAGAGGTACGTTTATTTAGAGAAGTGCCTAAATCTTTCAATTCTTTTTTTTTTTGCTTTAATCCCTAAGAAGGACAAGCCTATCACCTTCACAAACTTCAGGCCTATCTCCCTCTATTATGGGGTGTATAAAATCATGGCAAAAAAATTGTATAATTGTATCAAGCCCTTTCTTTATGGTTATATGTCTATGGAACAGTTTGGATTTTTTAAGGGTCTTCTCATTCATGAGGCAGTGGATGCAGCGTAGGAAGGAATTCATTCTATAAAAACTAATGATATGCAGGTGGCGTCCATAAAACTTGACTTATCAAAAGCTTATGATAAGGCTTCCTAGCTCTTTTTAAGATTGGTGCTACTTCACATTGGGTTCAATTAAGAACTCGTTAGTTGGATCATGAGTTGTGTGACTTCCCCAGTCTCTGCGGTTATGATCAATGGTTTGGAGTCCTCCTTCAAGGCTTCCAAAGGGATTCCTTAGGGTTTTCCTCATTTGACGTATTTGTTCTTTTTAGTGGTAGAAGGTTTGAGCAGATCCATCATTTTTTAACGTAATCAACACAACATCAGGGGTTTTTCACTCAATGGAAGGGATTCTCTACCACATCTTATGTTCGTGAATGATATATTTTTGTTCTTTAAGCAAGCTGACTCTAAGTGCAGGAGATGAAGATCAGTGCTAGATTGCTTTTGTAAGGCTACCAGTATGGAAATTACTGTTGAGAAATCAGCTTTGTATATTCTTAGTAAATATGAGGAGTCTTGTGCCTCCTGGAATAATCACTTCCCATTTGTTTGTCAAACTATGGAGGATGGTATCCCATATTTAGGATTAAATATGAAGCCCAATCACTATGGTAAAAAGGACCGGATTTGGCTTGAAGATAAGATTGTTGGTAGAATCAATTATTGGTGCAATTGATGGTTATCTAGGGGGGTAGGTTGGTTTTGGTTAAATCTATGCTAGAGGTTGTTCTGATATATTATCACCTCATTGCCAAGATTTCTATGGGGACGCTACATAATATAAGAAAGATGTGCTTTAATTTTCTCTGAAGGAATGATAAGGAAGGTAAGTCTCTCCGTCTTGCCACTTGGCGTGCTTTGGTTGCCCCTAAAAGTCTAGGGGGTTGGGAGCTCAAAAACATATTCATGTTTAATAAAACACTGACTGCAAAGTCTTTATGGGATTTTTTTACGATGGACAGTTTATGGAAGAGGATTCGGATTGCTACATATATTGCTCCTGATTCATTTATGGACTGGATCCACCGAAGGGATAAGGGGGTTAGGGGTTCCTCCAATCAGTGGAAGGCCATCTCCAATGTGTTCCTAGTCATTGAAATCCATCTGGCTTGGAGGGTTGGGAATGGGAGGTTGGTTAGACTAGGGACAGATGTTGTGTTAGGACTTCCCAACGAGTGGCTTCTTTTGGATGGGATCATTGATCATCTTCATAGAAGGGTATTGCAACTCTTCATAGAAGTGCTAAACATGGTGTTGATAATGTTTGGTGGCAGGATTGGTTGTCGGCTGAGGAGCATGGGATGACTGGGGATTGAAAGGATAACTAGAAAGCCTATGTGGACTCTTTGGTTAGTGGACATGTTTGAATCAGTGGGGAGGATGATCTCCAATGGAGTTATAATGATACGGATGGGTTGTATTTTGTGAAATTGGGTTTTGAGTGTCTATTCTCGGTGATTCTCATAATCAAGTGGTGGTGGAAGGTTATCCAGAAGATCAGATGGCCACCTAAGGGTATTCTACATTTATGGCTTATGCTTAATAATCATGTTCTGACTTGGGATAGACTTTAGAGCTATAACCTTCATGGTCCATGAAGATGCCCTCTATGCAACATTGTTGAGGAATCAATCATTCATATGTCCCTATTGTGTAAATTTGCCAAGGAGGTTTTGAAGGAAGTGGGTAGGTTGTATGGCTGTCATGTTCTATGGGACGATGTTATGGTGGAGTTAAGCTTTAGGGCATTCTTTCAAAATAAAGAGACGTCGGAATTCAGTTGTCTTCCTATTTTGGTCTCTTGGGGTATATGGTTAGATCGAAATGTTGTTATTTTCAGGGACAAAAACATTTCTACCTTTCATGTGGTATCTCATTCTTTGACACTTTTTTCATTGTATAAGTTTGATAACAAGTCTCGGCCTACGAGGGGTTTGATTCCACCTATCATCGAGGTAGGAAGGCCTTGGGCCTATTTTGATGGTGCCAATCGATATCAGAATAGGACTAGCGATTTGGGTTCATAATTTACCTAGAAAATCAGCATTTTTTCAAAGGTGTGCAGGTGGTTTGGGATTGGGTACGAACAACTTGGCATAATTTAAAGCGCTTTACTTTCTTTTGAAAGTGGCTTTCAATATGTTTGTTCTTAATTTGCAAACAATTGGTGATTTGGAACTGGTAGTTAAATGTCTTCAAGGTCATGTTGTGGTCTCACATGTTGGTTTGATCTACCTCGTAGAGCATTTGCAAGTGGTTCGCGGTTTATTTCAATCTCTTTCATTTCAGTGTATTAGAAGGTAATACAATTCGGAAGTTGGTGCTCTGTCATGGCTCTATCTAAGCAAGGGTTGTTGTTACATCCAAGTGCTCTTCCATTTTCAGAATTAAGATTATAATTTCCTTCATTGTTTTGGATTCCAGATCTGATCTAGAACTTTCATGTTTATTGGTTGATAACTCTTGTAGATTGCATAGTGATATCATATTTTGATAACCTCTTGTCGTTTGGCATTTAAGAATGTACTTTTTGTTTAAAGTTAATGAAAATATGCTTTTTTTCTTGGAAAAAAAACAGGTATGGCTACATGTCACTAGAACTGTTATAGTCAAAATACAACATTCATACTTCTATGCATTAAAGGATGTGATTTGTGGCTTAGAACTCTTATAGTCAAAATACAATACTTCAATGCATGAGAGGATATGGTTTGTGGCTTGTGTAGCATGATCTTTAGATAAGCTGGAAGATATTTGACAATATGTTGAGTTTGGCATAGCATAAAGGAGCCAGGTATTTAGATAGTTATATTAACAGGGGAAAAAATCATCGAGGGATATGCCACTTTGCTTTCAGTAAGTTTGCAACTAAAAAGGTAAGCAATTCAATGCATCATTGATGGATTTTGAAACAAACATAGGCTAGATAATGTGGAATATGTTAATACATTTGTAGAAAATGAACAAAGAAGATTCAATACACTCTAAATAAGTAGCAGAAACCAACCAATGCAATTACAAGTTAAACACTGGAGCACACCATCTCCTAGAATTGATGTGAAATATTCAGACCATTAACACATTAGAAGCTTCAATTAGAGATTGAAACAATCACTAATTAAATTTAATATAAAAAATCTATGGGCCACGTTCCACAAATCTATAATATTTGTATCCGGATATTCTCAAGGATTACTCAAGTGAATAATCAATCAATAGAAAATAAATCCATATCAGAAAGATAAAATGAATATTGAATATGAATGATGATGAAATATTACAAAGTGAGTGCCAAGATGCGTCATTTTAGAATAAATTACTAATAACTATTTTTGTCGTTATGATTTAACATTTATAAATTTTATTTATGTTACATTCATTTTTATATTTCATTTATATTAGATATAACTAATGTTTATTTATATTTATAACATTGCATTCCTCTCCAAAGATAATTTTTCCTCAAAGCATTATTGAAGAATCTTCCTCGTCTTTACTTTTTGGCCTTGGTGTATATTTTGTCGTAATTGTGGCTAAATGATGATATGAGCTGGTAAGTGTTGATCACAACTTCTGAAATGAAAAAGGATTGATCCATCCTAATTATTTTTTTCCATTGTTGCATTTCCACAATAGGGTGACGTCTTAGAGTTCATTTGAGGTAGTGTACATATCTTATGTCACTTGTCTTCAACTTTCACGATCTCTGCTTTTATGATGTGGATGGTGATAAGGTACTCAAGCTGCTTATGGAGTGTTCATAGGAACTTCAACCTTTTGTGCTTTTGGCAATTTTTCATTATATTTTAGCTTATTAATTTGTTCCTCTATTTCTTGATTAAAATTTCTCGTGCAATGATTTTCTTCTTGCTTTTCGAATGTTTTCACTTCAACATCTTCATTAACTCTTTCTGACTTCCAAATAGCTTTTTATTTTTTTATTTTTATAACTTGAATTTTGTTATGGTTTCTCAGTCGTGATACTTCTTCAGTATTGCCTGATAACACATTATTGATTTTTGTAATTTCCAACTTATGTAGCTTTATAGTGTCATCATATTTAGGTTGGAGTTCTTTCATGTGTTGATGTCGATATATCTCTAGTTCTTGACTTTCTAACTTCATCTAGACTTGCACCAATTCATTATATTTGTCCATGATGAGATTGCTTATACACTTTATTTCTTCTAAATCGCCATTATTTCTATAAGGTGATACTTCCCAATATTGTCTTCAAGGTTTTGATTGTGACTTTTTTAAATGTGATATTTATTCGTCCTTATTTAATAATATTTATTTAAATTTTTTATTATCTCTCTCCACCCTTCAATTTTGATATCTTAGGCAAGAGATTTCTTTATTTTGTTCTTTGTCATCACTTGTTCTATCGCATTAATCGAAGGGAGACGCCCTTAGGGATAACCTTTAAGAGGTGCTATTGTAAAGTCAAAGGAATAGAGTATTTAGATAGTTAAATGTCTATATATGGAGGTAGATGCCGGAGCATCATAATTTATTGTAACACCAAGGGATGTAGGAACACTTATAGAAACTATTGCAAATACCGAAACATCACTTCTTGAATTGAAACACTGGCTAATGCACCCGACTTTCTTCCCTCCCTATACAAAGTTCTAATACGTTACATCAATTTCTATTCACCAAGAACCTCTGGCTCATTCAGATTTGGGGAGTGAATCGGGACCATTGATGTGATCAATAGAAATAGTGGGGAGTTAATCCCTATGGCATAAGTATTAATATATAATGTTGTGGATAAGATGTATTTATATCATGTATCTATGGCATTCGATCGCTATCTACCACAAATTCGGGTGATATATGTGTTCCATCTACAGGGAACACTAAATGCATTGAATCACCTTGGAAAATGCTTGTTGATTCATTGGTAAGGTTTGAAGATTAAATAAGGAACAAGCTGGTTATCTGTCACAAGCGACTGTGTAAATAAACTCCCTAGTGGATTCGGATTTCAAGAAAGAAAAAACAACCTCCTTCATATCCAGGTTAATCTCTCAATTTGAACAGTTAAGCGACTATTCTCTCATATGGTTAATTCCCTCATAATATTTTGTTTCATAACCTCAAATTGTAGATGATTATTGGTCATTTTATAATGTTCTAGTTTAACCAAAACTACTTGTAATTACGACTGCAATTCAAATTTTGTAATCACCATAATTTACAAGTTTTGGTATTCTTCTTTTTCTTTGATAATAATCGTCACAAGTGCAAGAATACAATGTAGTCTTTAGATCTTCCTTTGACCCTTACTTATTTTCTTCTTAAAACTTCTTTGTGGATTGTGTGTAGATTGGGTGGTTGGGGAGAATAATTATTACCCTTCCTACCCGAGTTCAAATCTCGTTGTATACCTTTCTCTTTCATATAAAGAACCCCTTTTATCTCACTCGTTTAACTAAATAACACATTCACTAATAAAATAGTAAAGTACTTATTAAAATTATTATTTTATTATAATATATGAATAATTACTCTCTTTTATTACAAAACTCACTTTTATCTTTCTCTCTTTAATCCTTTGTTAATTTACTTCTTTGTATTTATGTTACTTCAATGTAATACGTTTAGTTAAACCATCCATATGTGGTTTTACTTCTTTTTTTAATTCTCTTTTTTTTTCAAATACCATAATTTTAGAGAAACCCTTCCTTTTTTAATTCTCTTCTTTTTTTAATTCTCTTTTTCTCTTGGGAAAAAACCACAATAATTTTTTAGAAACCTAGGATAATGGTTAAGAAACAAATTACAATGTAAATAATGACCATAGGATAATGGTTAAAAAACAAATTACAATGTAAATAATGACCAAAACAATGTCGCATTTGCATCCAAATATCTCCAAGGATCACCAAGTATATAATAAACAAATAGACAATAAATTCATATCAAAGAGATAAAATAAATATAAATATTGATGATGATAAACTATTACAAAGAGAGTGATATAATAATCGCTAAAGCATTATGAAGATGCATAAACAAAGTGGAAGATACACTTTTACACACTTTTACATGTTTGATAGAAAACCTCTAGAAACTTATGTTGCTTCAATTTCATGAGTACACTTTTTTTTTCTTTTTTTTTTATCAAAAGGTTTAGATGAAGTTCAATGCATAATTGATAGATTTTGAAATAAGCATAGGCTAGATAATGTGGAATATATCAATACATATATATAGAAAAGGAACAAAAAATATATCAATACTACTAGCACTAGTAACGAACGGGAATGAAACTCGGACTGCGCTTGGAACTGGAACTTAGTAAACTACGGAATATGTAGATTCGGGGTCAACTTCTACTACTTATGCCTGTTTTGATGCGTTCCGAGCTCTGCTGGTGAAACTAAATTAACTGGATATTATAAAAGAGTGAAGGACGCACCGTATCATATTGATGCTAAAACTGAAGCTTATGTATAACATATAAAGGATCGGCGCGGTCAAATCCAATCACCGGAGCGAAGGTAGGAACATAGGTTGCAGCAGGCAGCATTTAACAATATATATTATTTCTTTACACTAGTAAAACACCTTCCAAGCTTTTGTTTTCAAAAAATTTAGTTCTTTGGTATTAAAGAAGAAAAGTTATATTGTGCGTTTCCAAAATTTAGGAACCAAAAGAAACGATAATGAGATATAACTGTATAAGCAAAACGCCATGCACTGAATAAACTAATTCATTATCTGGGCAATTTATATTGAAGTGAATAACTTTACAAATATGAAATTCATTGATATGATTAGACTTGAAACAATCGGCACTGTGAGTGCATCTCACTCGGCATTCCATCCAGTAGCAAGAAATAGATTATAAGACAATGTTCTTGAAAGCACTTTTATAAGGAATGTGGCTCTTGTATTTGCAAAGCATCATATACCTACTTCCTTAACTAATCTAACAAAAATGCAAAGGAAACAGGAGATGCATTTTGTGATTATTATTGTCAATCACAATCTGAAGGGGTAAGAGACCTAGACTTTTATCATCTCTAATAAAAATGGAAAGGAAACAAGAGATGCATTTGTGATTATTATAGTCAATCACAATCTGAAGGGGTAAGAGACCTAGACTTCTTTCATCTCTAGTACTACTTAAATCAGTAAAAGGATTAAAATTCATCACTGCTCTAAAACATTTGACCTAGCAAAAATTTTGAATAATTGCTACATTCAATCATGAAATTTAGAAAAATTATCATGAAATGGAAAACTCAACTTGTTAGCATTTCAAAAATTGGATGTAGATAGAAGCATCATATACAAATCTTGTACATCAATCCCATATTGTTGACACAATTTTCTCAAAGTATATCAATCACCAACTCAAAGAAAGTAAGAATGACAGCTCACTGAACCGAGTTGACTTGCTTTGCTTTTAAACAAAATGAGGTTAATGTGCCCCGGACCATACAATTCCTGGGTCAGCCCACCCTCTGCCAACATGGTATAGAATCTAGATATATCCTGAAAGTGCTAATCATAAAAGATTATAGCCAGTAATTACTTTCATATGAAAATAGCTACTTTCCATCAGAACAATGAGTGCGATCTGGTCAGTGTGAACATATCCTTTGCTGAAATTCAAACAGACTCTGGATCGACTGACGCTAATTATCAGGTTAATATAATTTCCATTTTACAGTCTCTTTGCTTCCCAAAATTGCGAAATTATTTTTTCTACTTCAGGGCATATATGTTTAATTAGAACCACCATTAAAATCACGTATTAACAAATGTGGCTTCTGCAAGATCAATTGCTCTCCCGAGCCCAGCAGCTTTGTTGATGCATTCCCTGTGCTCATCATCAGGATTACTATCTGCAACAATTCCTGCTCCTGCCTGAAGATGGACAACCCAATCCCTGCGCTTGCTGGCATCTTTGTAGGAATACATAGTATCATGGCGTGGTTCAGTAGAAAATACCATTGTTCGGAGGGCAAGTGCAATATCCATCTCCCCAGTATAGGAAATATGTCCAATGCCACCACTATATGGCCCTCTACGAGTTGGTTCAATTTCATCAATCAACTCCATAGCTTTGACCTGAGAATGAACAAAAGATGTTATTGGCAAGCATAAAACCCATCATTTGTCAGAAGTGCACAATGACAAGAACCAAAATGTAAGAAAAAACAATGGTGCAAACAATCAAGTAAAAAACTTAATAGTACAAATAAATGGGCAGCCTTAGACTATTCCTGGTCTCAATATTTTAAGAAAAATCCAAAAAAACGACTGTAGAACATGGGCAGCATCATATAAGGCACGAAAGGCAGTGGCAGATTGATAAATGCAACAAGAAGGAAAGAGGCCAAAAGGGATACAGCCTAACCTTTAGAAATAGATAAAAAGAACAGAAGACAAAAGGAATAGAACCTAACCTACAGAATAGATTAAAAGAACAGAAGATGAAGTCAATAGGTTAGATTCAAGGACAAAATCAAAAGTACATTGCCTTTTCGTTGGGAATTGATTTGTCCTCAAAGCAAAGATAATGATGGGTGTCGTGGGCAGAAACATTAAGCATAATATCTACTCATTCCTTGTTTCATCCTCTAAAATCCATCCATTCGCCTTTTTGTTCACTAATCCAATAAATCCTTTCAATTGTCATTAAGGCTTTGGAGCAACCTTGAATTTCGCTTGCACAAAAAAGAAGACATGGAACAGATCAGGTACTAGTAAAGGATTTGGTGAATTTATATTCTTCAAAAACTCCACTGCAAATCTCATAACATAAAACCCATGGTTCACCATATTTCATGACATGCTACGTAATTTGCATCAATACAAGTCCACTTAGAAACAGCCTTTCATATGGTATAGTCCTCACTTTTGGCTGGGTTTTTCCCCATAGTCAGTTTTCCCAAGGTATATCTTGTGTTATCTGTGGATGTGTTATTTTGTTGTAGTTATTTTCCTTTCAATTCCAGTTTATTTAGCATTCTGTGGAATTAAGCTAACAGAATGAATTAAGTTGCAAGACCGATTGTGACGAACTATTCCAGTGGAATATCCACAGCAGTTTTTAGATCATTTCCCCAAGTGGCACCAGGAAGATATGTAACTCCTCATAGCCTAAGCCCACAAATGATCAAGGTCTAGTGTTTTCCAAATGTCAAAGGAAATATATTGTGTTGAAAAGTTACCTTGCAAGTGTTTGTCCACCTAATTTGCCTTGGGGTGGACAAGGACACTTAAATGTGACTCCTAGTCATTTCGTGCATTTAATGAAGTGTGAAGCACTTTATAATTTTAAAGTGACTTTATTAAAAGGCTAAGTATTGCTATTTTCCTAAGTTCACATTTAAAAAGTTAAGTGAGTGATTAAATAAGAATGGGGTTGCTCAACTTCATTAAATGACATGAGGTGCACTAAATGTCATTTAATTATTATCTAATGGAGCATTTAATGTGAACCCTTTATCTAATCTAATCTTGACCGTTAGATTGACACGGAAGTTACCATGAACAAAAAGGGCTAGGGCAACGCAAAAGTTCATTCAGTGTGTGATCATTTCCAAAAGAGATTTTTGGAGAGAGAGAATTTGAACCAGGAGAGAATTTCCAGAGATTGAGAAAATATTTGCAGGACACATTTTCCAAGGCCAAGGCACAAATTTTGAGAAAGATTTTTATGCACAGAAATCAAGTAAGGGATGCACAGAAATCGAGGAAGAGTTTGCACAGATTTCGAGGGCACAGAAATCGAGGCAAACAGCTGCACAAATTTTGAGATCCATACAGCAATACGGCAGCACGTTTTTCAATGTGTGCAGACCTGTCAAAACTGTACAGTATGGCCTTCACAGAAATCGAAAAAGTTAATGCACAGAAATCAAGGAGTACGGTTGCAATTAATTCTGTCCATACAGAAATTTCTGGGCACGTTTTTCTAGGTGAATGTGGCACAAAAATCAAGAAAAACCAGCAGTAAAGGAGTTCGGAAATCAAGGCAACATTCCAATAAGTATTGTTGATTGTATTTTTTATTTTTACCTGAAGAAAAATAAATCTCTCACACTCAGAAAACAGGTTTTCCCTTGGGTTTTATCCTAGACCATTGGTCAAAAACAAGCGTGTTAATTTTTCATATGTTTGACTGTCAGAAATTTTCTGAGTTTTAATTTCCCAGTATAAAAGAAAATTTCTAAATTGTTTGATTTTGAGAAAAAGAACCTCGTGTTTCAATCAGGCTAAATTTTGTTAAAATTTATGCATTGAAATGGTTGGGCATTAAACCATGCAAAGAAGCCAAAAGGCTTGAGACCGGGTTGGGGTTTCTTTCAAAAACATTCATGGTATCAGAGCTGCATTAAAGATTCAGAATTTTAAACATTCAGAAAACTGGGGTTTGGAGAAAAGAAGTCTTGAACAGCTTGCTTGAGGTTACAGGTTGCAATCATGGTTTTCGGTCTTAGAGTGGAAGATAGATTAGAGGGGGTTGCAAATTTTAAGCCCTTGGAAAGTTAGAATTAGTTTGATTCTTGAAGAGAATGAACTATGGGATATAGTTCATGGGACAACAGCAAATCCTGTAGTAGTACCTGCTGATGCAACAGATAAGGCAGCGTTTATGAAGAGGGATGTGAGGGCAAGAAGGGTCATTCTTGATGCAGCGAAGGATCATGTGATCCCTCACATTTCAGCAAAAGACCATGCATTTCAGATGTGGACAGCTTTGACAAATCTTTATCAAAGTTGCAATGAAAACAGGAAAATGGTATTGAGAGAGAAGTTGAAGAGTGTGCACATGGGTAAAGAGGAAGGCATGGCATCATATCTTACCAAGATCACACAGGTAAGAGATGAGCTTGCATCTGTAAAAAACGTGATAGGTAGTCCTGAGATGGTGCGTACAACACTAAATGGGGTATCTCAGCAGTGGACCGTATTTGTTCAGACTATCATCAGTAGCGAGAACATACCCACATGGGATCGATTGTGGGATGATCTCACACAAGAGGAGATACGGAGAGGCTTCATTCATGGCAGCTCATCACATCAGAGGGATGATGAGGAGAATGTTGATTTAACAGCGAAGGGCAAGAGGAAGAAGTTCAAGAAGGGCTCCAAGGATGGGGTCAAACAGCATGATGGGGAAAATAAGGACATGAGCAAAGTGAAATGCTTTGCATGTCAGAAGATGGGACATTATGTTGGACAGCATCCGAACAAGAAGAGGAAGAAACATCAGACAGCAACTTCAGCAAAGATTGATGAGTTTGCTGCAATATTTGGGAGAGACTTTTCTCTCTTTGCAGGTGTTGGTGTTGAGATACAATCTTCTATCACCAACAAGGATTTTCAAGACTAAATGGAGCATTCCATGATTGTTGGGCATTGGTTGAGTGCCACCACTACTTCCTCCACTTGGTACATTGATAGTGGAGCTTCCAGTCATATGACAGGTGATCGAGATAGGTTTTCAGATATGTTAAAAACAGACTTGGAGATGGAGGTTGTATTGGGAGATGACACAGTGGTGAGTGCAGTGGGACATGGGACTGTCCGTTTTGAAAAGGAGTCCATGCAGCCTATGTATCTGAGGGATGTGCTGTATGTCCCTGGGCTCAAGAAGAACCTTGTTTCAGTTTCCATGATTGAGGGCAGAGGCTTCGGTGTATATGTCCTTTATGGGAAAGTTCACATCTTTCCCAAGGCAGCAGGTCCATCTGATTCGCGGGTGATTGGAATCAGATGCGGGAAACTGTACAAGCTTCTCTTCGGGCCACATCACGCACTGTCACACACTCAGAGCAACAGTGAGCTATGTGAGCTATGGCACAGGAGGATGGCCCATCTACACCATCCAGCTTTGAGGATGCTGAGAGATATGACGACAGGTATGCCAGATTCCAGCGTAGAGTCGAGTGGTGTGTAGAGGGTGTGCTTTGGGAAAGTACACCAAGGCTACTTTTCCAAGCAATGATTCCAGATCAGAGAGAGTACTTCAATTGATTCATTTAGATCTGTGTGGCCCCATGCCATCTACCTCTTTGACAAGGTATGAGTATTACATCACTTTCATCGATGACTTTTCCAAGAAGACCTGGATCTATTTCCTTAGAAGCAAGACATCAAAGGAAGTCTTGCTTCGGTTCCAAGAGTTCAAAGCTCTTGTGGAAAACCAGACAAGAAAGAAGATCAAGGTACTTCGATCAGACAATGGGGGTGACTATACTTCCCATGCTTTCGATGAGTATTGTCGACAGGAGGAGATCAAGAGGCAGTTGACTATTCCTTACACTCCATAGCAGAATGGAGTGGCTGAAAGGAAGAACACTTCAATAGTGGGTGCAGCTAGAGCCATGCTGCATGATCAGAGTCTTTGTTTCTTTCTATGGGCAGAGGCTTGTAATACTATTGTTTATGTTCTAAACAGGAGTCTGCACCGTGCATTGCGGAGTAAAACTCCTGAGGAGACATTTACAGGGAAAGTGCCTAAGATAGGTCACTTTCGGATTTTTGGTTGCCTTACATACTCTCATGTCCCTTTTGAGAAGAGAACAAAGTTGGAGGCTACAAGTGAGCATGGTATTTTTGTTGGTTATGATGAGATATCGAAGGATTTTCGCATATACCTTCCTGCACAGAGGAAAGTTGTGGTGAGAAGGGAGGTGAAGTTTGAGGAGGAGAAAGCCTTCAGGAGGTCTCTTGATTTTGAGATGGAGGATCAACAGGATACTACACAGGTGACAGCACAGAGGTCAGGGTCACTGGTTTCAGGTGTGACCGGGTCACAGGTTGCAGGTCCGTCAGTTACAGGGGCTCAATCCACAGGTACATCTTGTACAGGGACAGGTTCATGGATCATAGGTGACACCTTCAGGTGATTCAGGTTCGAGTGGTACAGGTACAAGTTCGGCAGGGACAAGTTCTCAGGTTGTTGGTACTTCTTCAAGGAAACAGGTGTCTGATGAGGAGGTAGAGGAGAGTCTGAGACAAGATGCTTCCTCTAGGAAGAGAAATCCAAGTTAGCTTAAGGAGTTGATGAAGGAAGCAAAGGAGTCAATTGGACCACCCAAGAGGGAGGTTAGAGAGAGCAAGGCACCTGAGAGGTTTTCCAGCTATATGGCACAGGTGACTAGCTTGCGTCACACTGTTCCTGATACTTATGAGGAGGCTTCTACACACCAGGTATGGAGATGCCATGATGGAGGAGTACAACTCCATCATGAAGAATGGGGTGTTGAAAGTGGTTTTGAGACCAGAGGGGAAGTCAATTGTAACTTCCAAATGGATTTACAAGATAAAGCATGCTGCGGATGGCAGTATTGAGAAGTTCAAAGCTTGTCTTGTTGCACGTGGTTTCTCATAGGTCGAGAGAGTTGACTATGATGAGACATTTGCACCAATGGCCAGATTTTCTTCGATCAGGGCAGTGATCTCCGTCATGGCAAAGATAGGTTGGAAGATCCATCAGATGGATGTGAAAACCGCTTTTCTTAACGGTTTTCTACAAGAGGAGGTGTATTTGGAGCAGCCACAGGCCTTTGAGGTGTGTGAGAGAGATTCTCATGTTTGCAGGCTGAAAAAAGGCCTTGTATGGTCTGAAGCAAGCCCCTCGGGATACATCATACAATCAACAATACAATTTCGTATGGAACCGGCCAAAAACGGTTTGAGTGCGTGATTTGACTCAGTGAAGTTTGTAAACCGGTCTAACCGGCGGGTTTTTTCAAAACTGGTTGGGTTCTAGTAACATTGGATGGGTTGTCAATAGGAATTTGGTGACTGCCAACAGCTTAACAATGATAGATAATTTTTCTGTAGAATGTCTTGTTTGAATTCTTTTCCTCGCAATCAAACAATTGTTTATCCTCTTCCTCTTTGTCTAGTGTCACCCTTTACATTTTTGAGATAGTTGCATAAAATGCACACAAATGTTGTAACAATATCTTGTGCCTGAATCTTCCAACTTAAACAGCTGCATAATCGTAGTTTGAAACAAGTGATGTTTCTCGAATGTTATTGTTGCTTTAGATGTTTAAAAATTTGGAAAAAAACTGAATTTTTTGAATTTTTTTAAGTTTGTCAATTTATTGCCAATGTTTGTCGATGTGTTATTGAGATATTCCAAAACGATGTTTGCAACATTGGTCTCTATTCAAAAGGCCAACAAAAAATTATTAAATTTCTACTAGATTATAATACTCTATAGAGGAAGAAGAAAGACTATTTTAACTTAGCAAGAGTTGCTCTTACGCAATAGTCCAAAGGTAAAACAGTGAATGTTAGCCCTATATTTAATGTAGCTAATGCATGTTGAGTAACGGAGATGTCTCTTAGGTTTACTCGTCTTTTAAAAAATATTAGAGAAAATTCATTGTTGTGATCAATTTTGAAATGTTTGTAACCCACACACATGATCAAGCTTTTATAAGGTAGATACCAGTTACTTTATAACACTCAACTTGTTTTCACCGGTTTATGTATTTCTAGTCCTGTTAACATGTTTTGGTCATTAGACTCATTACCGTACATGACATAAATTATTCCTTTTATTCTTATACAATGTCTCTAAGTGATTCATGCATACTAATGTCAAATGACATCATGAGGCTCACATGATAGACATGCAAACAGAGGTGGAACTTTTTATTTGATAGTAGATACCTTATTTAGGTCATTTTAATATCATCATCCATACTAGACAACTTCTGGTTCAACTTTATCCACTAAATATTTAACCCCAATTCTAGATTATAACAAGCATAATTTATGTGATTTTTCTTCTAGGTGAGACTCCTCGTTTAGCAAGGGGTGGAATATAGTGTGAAAAGGAACTAGGTGCTTCTTTCTAAACCTAGTCTGAATTAATGAGGCTTGAGAAAATTAACTTTGCATATAAGCTCGTGGAGATCCTAAATAAAACATAATTAATCTATTAAAAGTCATCATCACCAATACCCAAACCCATTTAAAAGTATTCTAGAATCCAAAGGTAACACTAAATATGACCATTTAGTGCTGATAATATTGCTTTCCAATTGATATAAGTTCCTATAAGTCCAAACTGATAGAATATATGCATTTAGATCACATGCTCTACTCTAAATTAAAATGAGTGTGCAGCACACATATTGAATGCATGTATTAGGCATGTAAGGCAAGGGACTTGTGTGCGAATATTAACCAACCAAATATCTGGACAAACAATAGGATGGAAAGTAATTCAACCTTCGGGGCTCCACTAACTGTTCCAACTGGCAAAGCAGCACGAAGGGCATCCCAAGAAGTCAAGTTCTCTTGTAACTCTCCTGTTACCTGCACAAAATAGCCAAGAACAATATAGAGCAACAAAATGTGGAAATCATACTTCTAATAACAATCAAATAGGGACTACCATGTTTTTTTCCAAAGAAAACCTCGCAGGGAAACTGAAGAGATGCTTCCCCACATTTGTGGATGGCATCCTAGTACCTAACCCAAGGGGATTCAAACTGAGCACCTGCTGACAAAAACTAGCCAAAACCCCAACACATTGCCAACATCCAATTGAGTCAACCCCTTGGGCTATGGTACCATCATTTTATGCAAACCCTTAAAAGAATAAAGACATACATGTAAAATATATTTGACTATTTTATGACAACCGCAACACTTATATCATACAATGCAACTTACCGTTGAACTAATGTGCATAACATGTGAATAACGCTCGACATTCATATATTTTTCCACCTTCACAGATCCAGGCTTTGAAACCTGATTTCAGAATCCAATAATAGGTTACAACTCATAAAAAGCATTCAACCCCACAAAATTTAAATTTGTAACATCTCTAATTTCCGACGTTCCAAGGAAGAAACCTTGTTGTAATTGGTCTATCATTGCATCTAAACAGCTAAAGATGCTGAATATTAAAAACATAATTACATAAAACTGGCAATAATAGAAATGATCTTGCTGAGAGTGTTTTCTTTCTGGCAGTTTTCATCTGCTCCTTTCTCTGTAAGATCGTAGGAGCATCATCAGAATATCAAAAAATTTATGCATGACTGGTTTCTCTTATTAGCCTTGACTATATGTCAGCATGTATGCCTCTCCTGAGGTTTCTATGATCTTGCCACTCTGGAAGTTATGTTATGTAACAGAAATATTTGCTTAATATAATGTTACATGATCTTTTCCAATGGAAAATAAAAAATAAAAATAAAATGAACTTGCTAAATTTTATAACATGGAATATTTCATGATACGTATTAACATTCTGCATACCCCATGATGAAACTATTCGTTCTCTTTCTAATGTATTAGTCATTGTCACCTGAAAATGACATGCAACAGCATAAGTATGGATTTCCTATATTGGAAGATGCTCAGGTTGTTTTCTCTGGAACCTAATTACTCAAAAAAATTAGGTGTTTCTGACAATTTGATCAAGGTTTCCACCTGCTCTATCAGTTTAACTCACTATCTCTCTTAACATGAACCACTAATAAATACCCTAACCCACAATCACAGATTTAAGGGAGAAAAAAATAAGTGTTAAATGAAGAAGAGTGTTATAATCTATCAATTATGCATCGTGTTACAGTTTTAAGGCCATTTATTGTCTAGGTGTTAGGGATACTCAGATGTTAAGAATACACCATCATAGATCCATCTTAAGCACAGATCTATTATGCACTGAGAGGGATCCAATTTCTTGAGGTGTAAAATTTTTTTATCTTAATTCTTTCACATTAGAAAATGTTTACACCTCAGAAAATTGAATCTCTCTCGATGCTTTAATAGATCCGGGTTTAAAATGGATCTATGTTGGTTTTAATATTTTTATTTTATGAGCCAACATGAATTTTTTAATTACTTTTTACTTTTGATAAGTTATGAGACGACATTGGAATGTTACATTACATAACGTAACATAACAAACATCTCCCCCATACTGGATTGTAAGCACCTCGCTACTCTTGGTGCAATGAAATAAATGTTAGCATATGTGACGTTGTGATCTAGTTGGGTCCCATTTGATTAAGACTTGGGAAGTATGATGGTCATTAGGACGACTAACATGTTATTCTAAGTCTTTATATATGCAATTATTTATTTAGGTAATATCAATCATTGATTTATCTTTCTGCTTTGCACTCCTGTGTTTACTTTGACATCGTATCGTGGCCATGTTTGAAGAAGACAAGGTATTATCAACAAATGAAGCTGACAAATATCGCTGGATTGTAATGCAAAGTCCAACGCTGAAGGAGTAATTGTTCGTTTGCATAAACAGCCATGTCTGGGAGGGGTTCAATGCATAAAAGATCAAATTGAAGCAAGCCAACTTTCCATTAATATGAAATACACCACAATATGCACAAGAATTTAATACAAAAAAGTGGGCTGCTAAAGCAAGTTGCCACTAGCACAAGCAAAGAAAATTAAAGATCCCCATTAACTACCTGATAGCTGACATGAAGGTCAAGAAAACAAAGCCCACCTAATAAGGTTTGCTGAGATTCCGCAGTGAAGATTCATGGCATCTAGTGGAGAATCTGCGGTGAGATAATTAATTGTCGACATTTCGAACCAAGCGTGGTTCATCTTCAGGACATAGCAATGCCTGAAGATGAACCACGCTTGGTTCGAAACGTCGACATTAATTATCTCACCGCAGATTCTCCACTAGATGCCACAAAAAGCCCACCTAGCAAGGGAATACAAAACACAGAAGTTCAAAATCTTTAACGTGCCATCCTAGCACACAACACAAAATCCATAATCAAAATCATAAATACGATTGTTCATGCAGCTGTAGAGATCACCATTTGTCATTATTGGGTAGCCCTCCCCAACCCTGGGCCAGCAACCCTCCCAAGCCTTAACCATAATGCTAGTCAATACTATGGTTGTCCATCTTCCTCAATGATATTATGCATCATTCATCTTTTCATTTTATCATTGTATAATACAATTTAACTCCTCTCTGCAACCTGGTGTATACTGTACGTGAGTAATTTTATACAATTCAGCCTCCATTAGATTTAATTGCAGCTGCATTCTGAGGTTTATCTGTTGTTATTGTTACATCCATCCCCACTTCAGGAATCTCATTGTTCCCAACAAGGTCAGAATCCCATCCATTTCTGTGGAAATTTGCATTTCTATTATTTGAGTTGGGGTTTTTCTTGCCATTAAATTATTAATTCTCAAGTTCTCCGAGGCTTTTGCTTTCAGTGCAGGATTGATGTTTTTAAATTTTTTGTTTTGTTTTAGACTCTACTGCTACTAATGAGTCCTTGGTGTGCTGCTGCAATCCATCTATGAATTACAGTACTCAGTATTTCATTGGGCATATTGAACATCCTTGCAATTAGTTATTCCAGTTCAAAACCATGTTACCTAACATTTCTAATCTGGTCGTCCAACATTACCAAGTATCACAAAATTGAAACAAAGATTTGCTAACCTTGGTCATCCTTGGAAGGATGCTCCACTCTTTTACATCAACACTTGGGATGATTACCTTTTTTCTCTTCATGCTTACGAGATTATCTAGTGGGAATTCAGTTTGCCTTCTTTGGAAGCAGGAAGGTTAGGTTTTTGAGTTCTGATATTTGTTAGGCCATGAATCCATTAAAGCACATCAAACAAAGGATTTATAAGAGATGCACATTTATTGAATTCCAGGGTAAAAGTAAAAGGATAAAGAAAGTGACCTTAGTTGATTCATACATAACTCTAGACTTGGGAGAAGAAAAGCGCAGAAACAAAATAGCCTTACCTTCCAGACAAAGAGACAAACCCATTGTCAACACACTGGCAATGGAGTTAAAAGATAACATTATGAGAAATTTGGGAATAGTGCAAGGGACAGAACAAAATACTTTCGAACATTATCAACTGAACAGCCACTAAGGACAAGATGCGAGAAGAAAGCGAGATACTAAAGAACAAATCAACAAACATAACCAAATATGGTAGAAGAGTTGTTGGCAAATTAGAAAGGGAACCACAAAATCTTGAGAGTCCAGCATGCAGTAGAAGCACATAATATTTATCCCTCCAAACTTTCCCTGCTGAGGAGAAAAACTGAACAGATAGTACTAGACAGAAAGCTCATGAATATCTTAATGGAAAGCGATGAAGAAAGCAGCCACTCCTAAAAAAAGAAGATTCTCCCTCGGTCTGCTTTCTTGTCTGTCAATAAATTTCCATGCATGTGTTAATGGATTTCCGAGTGTATCTCTTGATATAGATCTCTAGTTGGTTAGTTAATAGTAATACCCTATTCTAGTAAACTTTCTTTCAGAGGCAAACCATAGAGTTGATGTCCCGGTGTAACACTAAAGAGGTAGCAATTTTGCTTTTATAAAAATGTAGTTAATAAACTTCTAAAAATATTAATTTATGATCCAATTTCTCTAGTTGACATGAATTGTCAATTACCTTTCCAACATCATTTCGACCAAGATCGACAAGCATGATGTGCTCAGCACATTCCTTTTCATCATTTAATAAGTCCTTTTCCAAAATCTCATCCTCCGCCTGTGTTTTACCCCTCTTCCTTGTGCCAGCAAGGGGACGATTGGTTACTTTACCCTGCCAACAAGAAATTATTATTCGTGAGTATTTCTATTTCTTACTCTAAATGAGATATTTGTTGTTCTCATTCTAATTGAGATAGCATGATACCTAGTGAAGTCAACATATGACATTATTATATCTATATATTCAAATTATGCCAATTGTGAATACTAGCATATCTTTTAAAAGCAAAAACGATTTAAGAGGAACATAATAAAAGGCTATGTTAGTGCAAAATCAAATGCAGTGCTGATCAGCATGCTAATTGAAACGATGGATACATTCTAAATAGGACTGACGACATTTAGGTTACATTGTGTAATAGATAAAAGGATCTAAACTTTTACAAAGTCAACTTCAAAAATGGGAATCAGACTACTCAAGAAGAAGCATGCAATGATAGAAGGGGATACAAACAAGGGGATACAAGAGAGATCTGTTACTTTGTACAATCATTAATAAGGAGCTTTTCAGAATGAAAATTCTTCTTCAACAAATCAAAAAAAGAGGACTAATCAAGGCATTAATATCAACAAAAAAATATGAAAAGAATATTTAGGAGAGGTGTTACTTGTTAGAGAGAACTTCCCACAAACCTAATTGCAGTCCATATATATTGCAGTCATTGTAGCTCAATTATGAAACATCCAAGGATGAGGATAATATTCTAGCACCTAGAGCAATATTAATTTCAACACTCAAAACATCCTTAAAAGTACGATGCGATTACAATCTACCGACGAAAAATAAAAGAATACTTCTAAAATGCAAAGCATACAAAGATCTTTCATAGAAACCAAATAGCCCATTAAGTGCATATGGGCATGACAACTGAGCTTGCATAGCTCCAAGCATGGAAAATATGCATTAAAATAATAAATGAACAGATACAGCTATGAAAAAATGAACAGATGCACAAAAGTAAGAAAATAATAAATACAATGTACATTTTTCTGCATCCGACTATTTAATTGTTGTTTTAGAGAGGTTTTATGCAGTGTTCCACCAAGTTTCCGGGATGCAAAGCGTCGGAGCAGGGAAACACACATTGGGGACGTGTAGAGATACCCCAAAATTTTAGGGTATTTTGGGGAGCGGGGGGGCGAGGGCGAGGAGGTGTCGGGGTCTCTAAAATTATAAAAAAATAGAAAATTAATAAAAATATGAACTCCAACATATAAACTCTTGTGTTCATGAAGAGTTTAGTGTAATGTAAATGTAATCGTTATAGCCAAGCATATCATATCGATGTTTGTTTCTTTTTATTTGTTTCTATTTCGATTTATAATGACCATTTAGCGTAAAAGACTAAAATTTAAGATGGACCATTTTTGTTTTCAAGTAAAATAATTTAAAAATTCGAGGGGGGTGGGGGCCTGTGAGAGCCCCCCATTTTCAGGAGGGGGCATGTGGGAGCCCCCCAACCCGAGAAACTCTTAGACCTGTGTTTCCCCAAGTTTCGCAGAATGGGGGGTGTTGGGAAACGTTTCCCATGGAGCCACCCAGCCCCCAGGGCATGGGAAGCGAAGGGGACGCGCCCCTGACCCTAGGAGACGTGCCCCCGTGGAACATTGGTTTTATGATATATTCCATGTGCAAAATTTAATCATCAATAATATGGTTTTAGACATGAGAGAACGCATCCATAACCACAGTTAAAGACGGATAGGGTAGAAACATACTCCTTTTTTCCCAAAACCAAGTCATATGTTACACAAAATCTGTGTTACCGAATCCGCCTAGAATGGGTCAAGGTTCCGCGGATCTGCGGTTCTCAACCAGATCCAGATCCGGATCCGCCTAAATACGGGCAGGATCTATTTGTTTGTCATTGCCTTCAATTTTGGAACCGTCCTGTGCCTGTTGAAACTATCTCCTGTGGATTTAAAAACGGATCCCTAAAAAGGGACACGTATGCTCCAATTTGGTGGCCTGGATCCAACAACTGGCAAATTGAATTGTTTAAACACTATTCTAATGCCTATCGATTAGGCTATTTTATGTTCCCCCAACTATAAGACTGCCCCTACCCCACTCACAACTCATCGAAACTCATCGCAGCAGACAGAAAGTGACGGAGAAGATAACTCATCGCAACAGACAGAAAGTGACAGAGAAGATATTATGTTTGGTGTTTTCTTTGGCGTCTTGTGATAGGGAAGAGCGACAACTCCATCACTGTGCAGTGTGCCCTACCCCACAGCGACACAGCGACAGACTGTTCCAAAACCCACTGTCCTAAAGATAATTTTTGGCATCATGTGTTGTAATGTTCCCAAAAGTGACATGCATGCAAACCCTAAAAATGACGTGCATGCAAACCCTAAAAGTGACATGCATGCAAACCCTAAAAGTGAGATGCATGCAAACCCTAAAAATGACATGCATGCAAACCCTAGAAGTGAGATGCATGCAAACCCTAAAAGCGACATGCATGACATCTAAGCATTATTTAATGATGCATGCACTCAATTAAGTCTCCATGCGCATGCATGTAAGTCAACTGCAAATTAGAAGTTAAAGTGACCTAATTAGGTCAAAAGTTAGGGTTTTCGCAGTTGAAAGTTATAAAAGAAAGATAAAATGAATGGAGACTTTACTTATGATTATTATTGATTTGGAGCTTCTTGAGTAGCAGCACAGCATGCAGCCACAATAGTTGGGGTTGAAGATGGCGTCTTCAGCTAACGGGTTTTCGACACTGAGATATCTGCCCTAGTCTCATCCAAGGTAAACCATCCAGGTTCACCATCTGCTCTTCAATTTATTCATTCCTTTACAGTTATCTAGTATCCAGCAGAGATTGTTTGCAGGGGCACGTGTGCAGCCGTAAGAGGGTTTTTAGCTGGAAAACCCCAAATCATTCATTGGGTCCTTAGATCTCAGTTTACCTTCAAGACCCAGGCACCATTCTCATCATCGGTATCATACTCCAGTACCTGGTAATTATCAGATCTGGTCTTTCTCATCCGAAGCGGTTATCAGCAATTTCGGGATTAGGGGGGCGTGAGCAACTAAACCTCCAGATCAATTTGCTAGCCTGCCTAGAGACCTCAGAACTTCTGCATGTGTCAGGCATCCTCTCCGGCACAGGCAGACTATCACTCCTGCGAATTCTCTGCTTCAACGGACACCTTCTTCACTGAAAATGTCAGCCTTAGCTGATTTTGGGTTCGTGCTGCTGGGGTATCACCGGAGGCAGAAGGTACCAGTCCATCTTCAAATCGGCTCTTGACGCATGCATATTATCTCAAGAGCATTTCAGCCAACTTATCAGTGGTAAGTGTTACATTCTATCCTACAAACCCTAACCCTAATTCCAGCTATAAAATAGGGAACTTTTGCATGGCAGTTTGCATGCCCGACTGTTTCAGTAACTTTGTATAGAAATAAAAAATATCAGTATTTGGGATATTACAGTGGTATCAGAGCATGATCCTTGCCAGCTGTGGGCACATAGCAATTGAATAAAAGTGCTTGTTGATACATGCGTGTACATGCAAATGTATGTCAGTGATGTTGGTGAAGTGCATGTCAGAACAAAGGTTTTTCTCTGCCAGCTTGTGAGAACATGAAGACAATGAGAAGGATCTTGACTAGAAATTGGAAGAGGTTAGCAATACTTCAACACTTGCCTCGATATCAGGAGTATCTAGCCTTGGGTGATGATGTATGTGCAGCATTGTCCTTTCAATATTATTACACCATCAAGTTCGGGATCCAGCCCAAGGATTTAAATGAGGATCTCCTTAAAGACATAGTTAGGGGAGGGAAGAAAGATGAGCATGAAGTACAGGTTGTTGGTGAGCTTCATTTGGAGTCAACAGTATATGATGAGGATGTGCATGAGGAGATAACATTAGAGCCATCCTGTGAGTCTAGCGACACAAGCACATTTGCTAGTCAGATTGTGGACAAACCATGTGATGAGTTGGAGTTGGTACACTCTTCATCACCTACAACAGGAATCCAGACAGTTATGACCGACGAAATACATGAGGTGCAAGGCAATGAGCACAGCAGACGAGACAGTGAGCAGTCACACATGGAGGTTAGGGAGAGTTTATACATGCATGAGATAGAGCTTCCAGATGATAGTCACCGAAAGAAGATTGAACGGGTTAAAGAAAGCATTCTAGCAATGAAAGAGAGGACCAAGATACTCTGAGACACCATAGTACAACGAGATGTTGAGCTTACAATTCTTCGAGTTGTATGTACCGATTCAAAGGTCAGGCTGTCTAGTATTGAAGAGCAGTTGGATTCCTTGATGGCGCAGCAGAAGAAACATACTATTGCATTTCAAAGCAGTCCTCTTAAGGAGTACTTAGACAAGGCTTGCAATAGCTTGAGTCCACATTTGCATAATGGTGGATGGTTTTTACAGGCTGGCCAGGATCGAGAAATTGACCAACAGTATATGAGCATTCCAGTTGAAATCAGAAGGGTAGAATGTTAGCTTGGTAGGATTATTCCTTGTGATGGTGCTTATGGACAAGGTACTTTCCAGGGTTGGATCGGAGAGAGATTAAGAGTTGGTGTCCTATTGAGTGGGCAATTCTTGGGAAGACATTCCTAGCCAAGGGTATAATCCCACAAGAGCCTTCAGATATTTGGGATGAAATATGCACAAGTTTGCATTGGGATCCAGGCGGAAGACCTTCAGAGGGATGGATACAGTGTTTACTGATGGCGTTACTTGGGAGTCTACATGATGCTCCTTGTGTCGATACTACACAGGGTAGCAGTGGATGCATTTTGACCTCTGCAATTCTCAGATTGATTTGGGAACCTGGGATTACAGTGACTGACAGTTTAGTGATTGCTAGAGGGTGCTTTCAGGAGGTCTCTGGTGATGGTACCGTACAGTGCAGTGTTTTGAGCAGAGGGTGCTACAGATCTCCTAGGATAATTTGGGACCATGGGATCATCCCCAGATTCAATTGGTTCAGTTGATTGATTGTGGATTTGTGTTGGCATTGCTTGAGGACAAGAAATCTTTGGCGAGGGAGGACTGTATTGTTCCCAAAAGTGACATGCATGCAAACCCTAAAAATGACGTGCATGCAAACCCTAAAAGTGACACGCATGCAAACCCTAAAAGTGAGATGCATGCAAACCCTAAAAATGACGTGCATGCAAACCCTAGAAGTGAGATGCATGTAAACCCTAAAAGTGACATGCATGACATCTAAGCATTATTTAATGATGCATGCACTCAATTAAGTCTCCATGCGCATGCATGTAAGTCAACTGCAAATTAGAAGTTAAAGTGACCTAATTAGGTCAAAAGTTAGGGTTTTCGCAGTTGAAAGTTATAAAAGAAAGATAAAGTGAATGGAGACTTTACTTATGATTATTATTGATTTGGAGCTTCTTGAGTAGCAGCACAGCGTGCAGCCACGATAGTTGGGGTTGAAGACGGCGTCTTCAGCTAACGGGTTTTCGACAGTGAGATATCTACCATGGTCTCATCCAAGGTAAACCATCCAGGTTCACCATCTGCTCTTCAATTTATTCATTCCTTTACAATTATCCAGTATCCATCAGAGATTGTTTGCAGGGGCACGTGTGCAGCCGTAAGAGGGTTTTTAGCTAGAAAACCCCAAATCATTCGTTGGGTCCTCAGATCTTTGTTTACCTTCAGAACCCAGGCACCATTCTCATCATCGGTATCATACTCCAGTACCTGGTAATTATCAGATCTGGTCTTTCTCATCCGGAGCGGTTATCAGCAATTTCGGGATTAGGGGGGCGTGAGCAACTAAACCTCCAGATCAATTTGCTAGCCTGCCTAGAGACCTCAGAACTTCTGCATGTGTCAGGCATCCTCTCCGGCACAGGCAGACTATCACTCCTGCGAATTCTCTGCTTCAACGGACACCTCCTTCACTGAAAATGTCAGCCTTCGCTGATTTTGGGTTCGTGCTGCTGGGGTATCACCGGAGGCAGAAGGTACCAGTCCATCTCCAAATCGGCTCTTGACGCATGCATATTATCTCAGGAGCATTTCAGCCAGCTTATCAGTGGTAAGTGTTACATTCTATCCTACAAACCCTAACCCTAATTCAAGCTATAAAATAGGGAATTTTTGCATGGCAGTTTGCATGCCCAGCTGTTTCAGTAACTTTGCATAAAAATAGAAAATATCAGTATTTGGGATATTACATGTGCAGTCACAGCAACTCCTGTCAGTGTGCACTGTGATAGGGAAGAGCGCTAGCAACAACTCCAACCACTGTGCAACAACCTTTGCTGATAAAAACCCTGGTCATTGTGCAACAACCTTTGTCGACTATTACGAGGTGAAGTTTTTAAAGTTCATCTTCAACTTTCGGTGTTCATTGTTTAAACTTTAGCTTCAGCGTTCATGGTTTCCAAGTCTAGTGGCTCTATTAGTGTTTATTAAAAAATAAAATCATAAATCATAGTTCATTGTTACAGTGAACTATGATTTATGATTTTATGATTTTATTTTTAATAAACAATAACAGTAACTAGTTCACTAGTTCACTAGTAAACAATGTTCACCTGTCTGTTTGTGCGTTTATAACTTTTCATTGTTTACTTGCATTATTTAATGGATTGGGAGTACACATTAATAATAAATTCCAAATATATGCAGAGCCATAGACATGGAACCACCACAACAAACTGAGGGGGGCAAATGCTTGTAAAGACCCAAAATCTCCTCTATGGCAATTTGTGGAAATTATTGGGAAAAATCCTGAGAGTGGCTCTTACAAATGGAAATGCAGTGAATGTGGTTCCACCCGAAATGGCTCATACACTAGGGTAAAGGGCCATCTCACCGGGCATACAAACACGAGGATGCAAGTATGCACTGGCCCACCTGATGCAAATGGTAAACCTGGACAAGGTTTGAGTCTTGCAAAAAGTAAGTACTATGCATCTTTGCAAGATGTCGCTGATAAGAAAGTTGCTAAGGGAAAACTCCTTGTGCAAGGCTCTACAACAAGGCCTCCATTGCCATCCAGATCAACGGCTACAGCTAATAAGAGGCATTCTTTGGGGCCTCTTGAAGCAACTTTTAATAACCAAGGCAAAGATGTAGTTGATGAGCATGTAGCTTGTTGCATATATGCAAATGGGCTAGCATTTAATTTGGTGCGCTCCCCTATTGGCAACAAATGATTAAGGCAATCAATGAAGCGCCACAAGCGTACAAGAGCCCTGGTTAGAAAAGGTCTGCACTAGTTTCTTAACATCAGAAAGACAATATGTGGATAGAAAATTACAATCAACCTGAGATACATGGGCAGAAACAGGGGTTCCATCGTTTCTGATGGATGGAGAGACCAAAGAAACCGTCCTTTAATTAATGTTATTGCAATATGCCCCCAAGGGGCAACGTTTTTGAAGGCTGTTGATTGCAGTGGAATAGAGAAAGATGCACCATTCATCTCCTCAATTCTTATTGATGCAATCGAAAATGTGGGGCCACGAAATGTTGTCCAAGTCATTATGGACATTGCACAGGTTTGTAGAGTTGCAAGGTTGATTGTGGAGGGTCGATATGATCACATGTTCTGGACTCCATATGTAGTACATTCATTGAACCTTATGCTTGCCAAAATTGGTGAGATTGAGTGGATCAATGAGGTATATGTAGCAGCAAAATAAATCCAGATGTTCATCACCAACCATTCAATGTCCCAAGCCATATATCGGGGTTTTGCAAAGTTGGAGCTACTAAAGTTACTCCTTTTTTAAACCAATATTATTTATTTGTATTGTGAATTGTTAATTTTATTCATATATGATTTTTTATTTAATGTTTACATTTTTAAAACTTGTAGGTTGTTGAAACCAATTTTGCCTCTCACACCCTAGTCATAAAGAGGCTTGTGGAGGTCAGACAAGCATTACAAGCGATGGTCATCAACCCTCTTTGGGAATCATGGAGGACTTCCACTTATGATAGAGGATAGAAGATCAAGTCTTATCATTCTTGATGATGCATGGTGGGACAAGGTCCAATACCTTCTGCGGTTTACTGAACCAATCTTGACCATGATCAGGTTTTTAACACAGATATTCCTTGCTTGGGGGAAGTCTATGAGAACATAGATAGTATGTTGGAGAGGATAAGGGAAATTATCAAGGAAAATGACAATGACCCCTTTGAAACATTTTATCATAAAGTCAAGGACATAGTTACCGAAAGGTGGAACAAAATGACCACACCATTGCACCTTTTGTCATATGCACTACACCCGAAATATTATCATTCTAAAAATTTGTCTTTACCTGGTAGGAGAGCCCCAAACAAGGATTCCGAAGTGGTACAGGGATACAAGAGAGCTCTGAGGAAAATTTATAGGGATGTGGGAACTACAATGGAAGTACATGCAGAATTTGGAGCATTTGTGCAGTCCACAAGTGGCTTTTCAGATCCAACAGCCATGAATGATCGAGGGCACATTGATCCTATTACTTGGTGGGGCTTCCATGGCGGGGAAAGCATTCATATCTCAACTTTGGCCACCATGTTGTTATCGCAAGTTGCTAGTTCCTCATCAGCTAAGAGGAATTGGAGTACATATGGCTTCATCCATTCGATGAAGCGAAACAGACCAGGAGCAGCAAAGGCTAAAGATCTTGTATATGTTCATTCCAACCTCTGCCTTCTATCACATTCAAATCCATAGTATAAGAAAGGTTTAAGTAGGATGTAGATGTGGAGCCTGAGACCTCTGACTTAAACATGACATTGAATGCCATGACTCACCTCAACCTGCTTGAGGATATTGTACCACTAGTTCAACCTTCATTAGATGCAACTTCCACCATTCCAGGCCCCGCATCATCTCTTCTTGATGTAGATGTACAAGTAGAGTTTCCATATGCAGAGTATGAGGATGTATTCCCATTTCAAGATTTGTAGTTAGATTCACTCTACATTATCATATTAGTAGAGTGATCATTGATGAGACACTCATTTTTGTATTTACTATCATGATATATCATATTATCCTTTTTGTATGAGGGATGATGTATCATTTCAATCTTCAAGTTTATAAAATGTCTAATGATTTCAATATTAATGTCGTGACTCATAAATGGATTTGTTTTTTAAACTCCAAATATGTTTTTGATTTTTTAAAAATTTAAAAAAATATTATTATATTTTTGTACGTGACATATCCTCACCGTATCTGGATCCTGGTTTTTCAAAACGCTGACGAATCCGTATCCGTATCTAAATCCTGGCAACTTAGCACAAAATCAATAAAAACATTGAATATTTTTTCCAAGGAAATCCTCGCAGGGAGAACGGACCCATAACCACAGTTAAACACTTATAGGGTAGAAATACACTCCTTTTTTCCCAAAACCAAGTCATGTTACACAAAATCAATAAAAACATTGAATATTTTTTCCAAGGAAATCCTCCCAAGGTCCCCTCCTCTTCTCTATAATAACCAAATTGAGGGTGGCTTAACTACTAGCCTCAATAGTGGCCAGTAACCCCGAGCAACTCAAATGGATTTGAACATGTGACCTATAGCCTCACTATTAGCAACACGACATGGGTGGGTGGTTCAACCAATTGAGCTAACCCTTGGGTTTACTTCTCCTCCCTACCATGGTAAAGAAAAGCAAGCATATCTAACAAAGCCCCTAGGCTAGAGGATGCCAGGTACTTCTTCAGAAGATGAAACGTAGCAAAAACCTATGTTGCCAACTCATCCATAAAACAACAGACAACTATAGTACAAAAATACACTTAAGACCATCATATTCAGTTGAGATCTTGTTGGCCATAAATAAGATATTGTTATAAGATGGACGAACTAGAAGCTTTGAGCTGACTTCTCGCTCAACCAGGGAACCTTAACAAGGGTTTTTCTTCAAAGAACATGTTAATAAAGATGTTATGGAAAATTTGTTTAATCATATTCCTCAATTGCCTTGCAAATTTGCACTCCCAAAAACTATATTAGTTATCCTGTGAAAGCTTCTGAAATGCACTGATTCCATGTAGAATCCAGAATTCAGAAATTTCACCTCTAATCCTAAAGGTTTCCCGGATCTTTACCCTGTGAATTTCAGCCTTAGGGCTGTTATGAAATGTAGATAAAACAGCAGCGGAAAAGATACAATATTTCACTCTCTAAGAATCGAATCATGCATAAAGCAGATCTGAAAATTCAGCCCTTCTAGGGCAACACATCATGCATAAAGCAGATCTGAAAATTCACTTTTACAGAAGATGTGAAAGCAGTAAAAAGACTCTTAAAATCTTCAATGATGATGTCAATCTCTCGAAAAAATTGTCCTATTATTTGTGTCAAATCAGCAAGAAAGATATAGCAGTGAATGAAAAAACATCAAAAAGATAGATGGATGAAAATCAAATCCGGAAATTACGAAAGAGTGGACAGCTGAAAACATCAACAATAGAAGATGAAGTTGTCATACATATCATGGCCTTCTCTCAAAACGCTAGTACAATCCACTAGCTCTTCAAAAACCCTAGCCAGGAAAAAACAAGAAAAAACCTATCTCAACCAAGGAGCTCCAACATGCAAGAATCAGTCAAACAAGTCCCTATGTTCCACCAAGCTTCCGAGACATGGGAGCACGGGAGAGTAGAAACGCACGTGGGGGACATATGGAGACCACCCCCAAAATTTAGGAAAATTCATGGGGGACAGCAAGATGTCAGGGTCCCCAACATAGGTGACCTTGTCTACAAAATTATTTTAAAAATATAAATCCCACCATATTAACATAACAATGCCTCATACTATCACCATTTGAATAAAAAATATTAAATCCATCATTGTGAAATGCAAACACAATCGTCGATATGATTTATCATATTTCAGTATTTGTTTCACATATTCGAATCCTATTCATCAATAGCACCCTGTGGCCCCCTCCTCTAGGCCTTATCCCTTGCCTCTACCTTGAATCTCAAATAAGATAGAAAATTCAAAAAGCTACCCATGCTTATTAATAAATTATTTTGTTTGAGTGAATAGTACATTTTTATTAAGGACATGACAAAGGAGTTTAACAATCAGCACCGCTAACATCAAGGTATATAGAGGGGTTGATGTGCTTATTAAATGCCAATCCCATACCCTCATACATGATAAAATCCAGTGGAAATGTTGCAACACGAAAATCCTAAATACTGTTAAGCCTGTTGAATTCTGAATGGGATATAAAATTCTACTTTTTGGATATGAAGTCCAATAAGGTTGGAACCACTCTCAAACATCCTGAAAGAATAAATGGTAATGTAAAAATTTAAGTAAAAGGATAGTAAATGAAAGATAAGGAGAATGTCGCTTACTTTCATTTTCTATCCTTTTACTTTAAGAATTTTATACTACCAATTAATGTCAAATAACTCAACAAATACCAAAGTCTGAAATCATAAATACTAAATCAAAAATCAAAAATCATGTTCTATATATATGTAGCTTTTTTCTATGAAACGAAAAATCAAAAATCAGGAGGGGGCATCTATGCGCCCCGCTTTTCGAGAGGGGACACCCAAATGTTCCCCTTTTTGTGAAACGTGTCCCGCATCTTGGCAAGACATTTCGCCATGCATTTTGTAGAGTTCCACAAAAAGAGGGACGTGGCCAAAAATTTTGCTAGGTCCCCCCCTTCCCCAAGGGCATGGGAAACGTAAAGAGCACATCCCCAACCCAGCAAGACAGGCCCCCATGGAACACGTCAAGACCTTCATGGCAAGATATCCTCTTCTCTTCTTCTTCACCAAATACACCCTAGGGTTTTATCACAAACCCATAACCTCAAACCTCCAAGGGATAAACCCTACCCCTAAACTTCAAGATGCTCCACAAAGATCATGAAACCCTAGCAACTCAGAGAGAGAGAGAGAGAGAGATCAAATACAAATGAAGAGCCAAGAGAGAGAAGGTGATTAGTGCGCACTCCTATATCTACACAAAATGAAATATAATGATGAATGAATGAGTGAATGAGAAGCACTCTCTCCTTCCTCTAAATATACGAGAGGTAAGGGAGGCTAACAATACAATGTGGACCCAATCACTTACAAGCAACCGAAAAATAATCATGTAGGCCTACGCAACTGAAACTCCAAGTGATGTGGTGCACAAAATGAGTTCCAAGATGGTGTAGCTACTTAAGGGTGTACACACCTCTCCATCCCAAGCGCACATGAATTCTATTACTCCTCTTAAGCTAAGCCATTTACTCCACTCGATGATATGTCTACCCTTAACTTTCAAGAGTTTATTTCTTCCACATGAGTGCCTTAGAAGGAAGTATTGTCATGGATCATCCATCCTTGCACCTCTTTTTTCCAATTCGTTTTCTTTTTCTTTGATAATTCATTTATTTTCATTTCATAGCCTTTTCTTTGGTTGAGTCCCTTTACTTCAGATTTGGCTTTGATTACGTAGGGAACCTGGTTTTTTGTAAGGGGAGTATCTCCCATATCATATATGTTTTTAATTTAATTTAGCAGCATCATCCTTAGAGTTCTAAACTTTTTACATGGAAATAGTTATGAGACTTGGGTTATTACTAATGATAGATCCTTTACAAAGGAGAAAATGAAGGGGATGGATGAATTGGCTAGCAAAATGAAAAACGGCTACACAAAATTTTATGAAATGGGTGGAATCACTTAATTTAGTTCAATAGGATACAAATCAACTTTCGTAATGACACACTTCTAAGGCAGTATGACGCCAAGGTTAGAATAAGACAGGAGTGTTAGATTTTTATCAATTAGACAATATGATCTTACGATCTTATCTGAGAGAATAACATGCACAACAATCAATCACAAGAGACAATTGACACAAAGATTTTCCTTGGGGAAACCATAAAGGAGAAAACCCCACAACTTCCTCAGAGATAGAGTCAACACCAATGGCAGCAATAAAACCCAAACACAGAAAGATGATCTCAACAGTTGTTCTCTCTCTCACTTGTGTGAACTCCTCTTCTCTCACTTATGCGCTATAGCTGGGTGAGTGTGTGTGACAAATAGAGAGACTCACTCTCTATTTATACTAGCTTCCGACTTGACAATTACTTACCAGAGCCGACTTCTCTGGGAGAGTCTAATAGCCCTAGTGCTCCACAACTGTGGCGACTTTGCCCCCCGATCAACAAGGAGGGTTAACCTCTATGACTTTACATGACTTGATTACATTGATGATTCTCCCGATAGGAACATCGAGGACCAATGAAATACAATATATGAAATATACAAGTGAATACATTCCAAAGTTACAAATACATCAACACTCACTCTTAACTAGGAAGGTATTCTCTTAACACAATTCATCAGCACAAGTCTTCGTCACTGGATCATCATCAAGGCTGGATCATCATCAAAGCTGGATCATCACTGCTCCAGCTGTCTCGATCAAATGGTGCTATCTCTCAATTCTACTCATCACAGGAAGTTCTACAGAGCCAGCCCTTTTTCATGCTAGTTATCGGCCTAGCCTCCATGTAGGTCTTCATCTTCTCCAGCACTTATATCTAACCATGGGAGGAACACATCTAGCATCCATGTCAGAAAGGCCCGCCCAACTCTTATATCTGACCATGGGAGGAACACATCCAGCATCCATGTCAGAAAGGCCCAGCACTCACATCTAACCATGGGAGGAACACATCCAGCATCCATGTCAGCAAGGCTCACTCATCACTTACATTTGACCATTGGAGGAACACATCCAGCATCTATGTCAAAAGGGCTCTGCACTTACATCTGACCATGGGAGGAACACATCTAGCATCCATGTCAAAAGGGATCTGCACTTACATCTAACCATGGGAGGAACACATCCAGCATCCATGTCAGAAGGGCTCTGCACTTACATCTGACCATCGGAGGAACACATCCAGCATCCATGTCAAAAGGGCTCTGCACTTACATCTGACCATGGGAGTAACACATCCAGCATCCATGTCAGAAGGGCTCTGCACTTACATTTGACAATGGGAGGAACCAATACTACCACCATGTCAGAAAGGCACACGAACTAATCACTTTCCCTTGGGAAAGACCTCGATCTAGAGAACACCAAGCTTCTCCCTGAAGTATTCAAACTTCACTCTGGCCAATGGCTTGGTCAACACATCAGCTATCCGCTCGTCTGTCGCAACATACTAGAGCTTCACTGCTCCACTCTGCACCATATCCTTGATATAGTGATATTTGATCTCGATATGCTTCGACTTGTCATGGAACACCGGGTTCTCCGACAACTTCACACAACTCTGGTTGTCGCAATATATACAAGTAGCATCCAACTGGAGATCAAACAAATCAGATAATAGCTTCCTTAGCCACACTGCCTCACAACTAGCTGAACAAACTGCGACATACTCTGCTTCAGCTGTACTCAGTGCCACACAGGATTGCTTCCTGCTAAACCAAGAGATCGCACCTGATCCCATACTAAAGCAGCACCCCAAAGTGCTCTTCCTATCAATGGCACTGCCAGCCCAATTTGAATCCTCATAACCTTCCAGGTTAATCTTTTGATTCGCCTCATATTTGAGCCTATAATCAACTGTACCCTTCAGGTACCTCAGACTATGCTTTGCAGCAATGAGCTCGTCATCCTCTATCTTGAAAACGTTCTTCTCGCACGCATCTATGAGCTCGTCATCCTCTATAGGCTTTCACCTTCAACCTTGTAGCAAAGGTTAAGATCTCCATTACTCTAGTTGATCTTCAAGCTCCTCATGTATGTGTTATCCCATGGGTGTCTTCTAAGCTCATACAAGGCCTTCTTTAATTTGCATACATGAGTCTGCCTGTCATGTGTCTTAACTTCTAGTGGCTGCAAATGTCTCTTCGTAGTCTATACCTTCTTTCCATGAGAAGCCTCGTGCTACGAATCTTGCCTTGTATCCCACGATATTTCAATCTACTGCATGTTGGATCTTGCAGATCCATATGGAAGATACTACAGACTTCCCTTTATGTCTCGATACTGCATCCTAGACATCATTCTTCTTGAACTGGTACACTCATTCCCTTTCTTCTTGGCTACTTCTTCATAACTGGAAGGCTCTGCATCAATGATGTCGCTCAACAGTGTCACATAACTGCATTGTGTCTGAGACCTCTTTCTTTCTTTGAAAGTATCGTCATATTATTCTTCATCTTGGATTATTTCTCGAATTGTCGTCACTTGTTCTTCGGAACAAGTCCCATCCTTCTTTTCTTGTAGGCGATTGTACTCGATCTTTCCTACAAGTCAAATGCATTAGTTGTATGGTTAGAAACATTTCATAAGGCATATTCATAACGACAAATTCTTATGCATAAAGATCTAATCATGCAACTATTTTAGCCAATACCACATTCATCCATGTCTCACGAAACCTTTCTACATGCCTTCCATCTCTACCATGACATCATTGAGATTGTGCACTAATACAATATGTCAGCAAAGAGGTTTCATTCTAGATAAGTAGCAATGGAGAGTTGTATAGCACCATGAGCTACTTACCCATCACATGCATATTAGTAGTATACTATCATTAATGCAAACATTCTATCATGCATAACACATCAACTGAATATAAACAAATGCATAACAAAAGAATATCATGAAATGACAATTGAATACTTATCTTTATTTGTTTCGTGGGTAGACTCCTTCTTTCAGCTTCATCATCTTCTTCATTCATAACAACACCATTTCTTATCCAAATGCTAAGATGGATAAGAGGTTCTTCAAGAATTGAGTCCTTCATATTCCTCATCGCTTGAGGGATCTTCTTTGAATCGTGAGAGCTAGATCTTCAGTTGCTCCCATCTTCTTTTCTCTTATTATGAGTCAAGCTTCATCTTGTGTGCGTTCTTCCCAGAGTCTGCTGAAGGTAATCACTTCCTTCTGCCACACATTCCTCGAATGAATGAATCCCATGATCCTGGAAGGCCATTCAAGGTGGTTATCACAATTTCTTCTTTCTCTACTTCTTCATCCACTGCTTCAAGTTGTTCTTTGATTTGAGAGACCCTTGTAAAGTATGATTGTATGGTCTCTGCATTCTGGATCTTTACATTCTTCAACTGGTTTCTCAAAGTCATCTTCTGATTTATGTTCTTCCCTTCAAATAGTTTGGTCAAGGAATCAAACATCTCTTTAGGTATCTTTAGGGAAGACACTTGTGGTATAAGGTTATCCTTGATTGAATCATCAATGATCTTCTTGGCCTTGACCAAGTTCTTCTTGTGTAAGGCTTTAGCCTCATCTCCCTCTGGAACTGGAACCTCTCCACTTATGTAGGTGTCCAATTCATTTTCTTCAAGAACCAGTGAAAACTTATACTTCCATGCTCGGAAGTTTTCGGCTTCAGCAAGCTTGTCATCAAGCTACTGTGATAGGTTATTTTGAAATGAGAACCTCAAATGTAAATAGCAAAAGATTAGATCTTACCGATTTGAGGTCTCTGTCTTGGTTCCGGATCTGACTGAACTAGAGTTTGTCAGAGAAACCCTAATTTTCAAAACTTGGAATATTTTTTATCTGATTGGATAGGAAGATGTGCCTCCTGAAGGTGAGCTGAGTTGCATACTCATTTTCCCAAAATAGTGATCAAAATTGTAAAATATCTGATGCCCTAGTTTTCTTCAATTTCTTCTACAGAATTGCCTAATATTGTTTCTACAATATCTCCGAAACTACTGCTCCTTTGTGTCTAAAACTTCGCACTGAGGTAGCCACGTCTGTCCTCTTTCCAACACCGCATGTTTTAGCAGAATTGGTTTCACCAATTGGGACTTATGAGAGTTTTCCCAAGGTGACTTATTTCAGGATTGTTCAGCATAGCGAACTTGTACAGACTACCACGTGTCACTGTTTCACCTTCGGGGTCTGAACCTTTTACCACAGAAAGTACAGCCTGTGCCCTATCTAGAACATCTTGCGAAATTTCATTTGGACCTTCGTAGCCCGAGATCTAGCAATTCTCCCTAGGTGTCTTGTTTAGCGATGAATCCTGGGAGAGGCTGGAACCCTAATTTGAAGGAATCATATCTCCCATAATATAACGAATCTAAGGCTGAAATTTTTACACAGTGTTCACCATGAATTTGTCTTTCGGCTTCTGAGCCTTCTCCAATCTCGAGATATAGCGAATGTACCAAAACTACTAGTTTTAGTATTTTAGGGTTTTTTGGTCCGAGATCAAATTAGGGTTTTACCCAACCAAAAATTTCGATCTTGGTCTCTAAATTTCGATTTTGAGGAGGAGAGCAATCCTATGCTGGGATCACTCAAAAATTCCTTTTATGTGAAAAGCCCTAATTTCTCGCAGCAGTAATTGAAAAAGCCCGGAATCAAATTCTGCTTCAATAGAAAGATGCACCCTTCAATGGAGAGTTAACCTAGCCTCCTTTTGCTGATGATCTATGGAGAGAGACCCAAAAAGTAAGAAGCCCTAGCTTCTGTAGCTGCATAGTGTCTTCCTCTCAGGTTAGCTCTGATACCATGTTAGATTTTTATCAATTGGACAATATGATCTTAGGATCTTATCTGAGAGAATAACATGCACAGCAATCAATCATAAGAGACAATAGACACAAAGATTTTCCTCGGGGAAACCATAAAGGAGAAAACCCTGCAACTTCCTCAGAGATAGAATGAGCACCAATGGCAGCAGTAAATCCCAAAGACAGAAAGATGATCTCCAACAGCTGTTCTCTCTCTCACTTGTGTGAGCTCCTCTTCTCTCACTTATGCGCTATAGTTGGGTGAGTGTGTGTGACAAATAGAGAGGCTCACTCTCTATTTATACTAGTTTCCGACTTGACAATTACTTACCAGGGCTGACTTCTCTAGGAGAGTCTAATAACCCTAGTGCCCCACAACTGTGGGGACTTTGCCCCCCGATCAACAAGGACGGTTAACCTCTATGACATTCTATGACATTACATGACTTGATTACATTGATGATTCTCCCGATAGGAACATCGAGGACCAATGAAATACAATATATGAAATATACAAGTGAATACACTCCGAAGTTACAAATACATCAACAAGGAATAACTGCTTTAAGTGTTATGAATCATTATACAAGCATAAAAGTAACATCCCATAAAATCATATCTTCATATAAACACACATTTTAAATGTCAATAAGGGTAAGAACTAGCGCATCTGACACTGTATCTGGGAGGCAATTCCAAGGCATATGGACCATCTGAAAACGCTGGAAGGACCTCTACCCAATGACCTATGGTGAAGCCACAGATCTCATCTCAGGAACAAACTGATCAACATATCACCCCTTACTGAGATAGGGGTAACATTGTCACTAAAGGTAACAGGCCTCCCCTCTTAAGTTCGCCTTTGGCTATTATTGCTTCTTTGGGACTTTAATCACACATGCTAGTTGGACAGCGAACAGGTAGTAGTGTTGAAATTTTAAGAAATTGTGTACTGCTAGAAGGTTACTTGCATGTAAGAAATTGTAGTCCGTTTATATAAATTTTATATCATCCTGCTAGAAGGTTCTGTTGCAGCCTTATGTTACTACAAATATTTCTGTTTCTGTTTCAAAGAAAAACAATGACAGCTTTTCTTTACTTGAATTGTCCCTTTCAGTTCTGATAAGGTGGCATTGATCTTTAAAAGACTATATAGAAAATTCTTTCTTTCTTGTTCCTAGAATTTAAATGCTAGTTGGACAGCGAATAGGTAGTAGTGTTGAAATTTTAAGAAATTTTGCACTGCTTGAGACAGTCCGTTTATATAAATTTTATATCATCCTGCTAGAAGGTTTTGTTGCAGCCTTATGTTACTACAAATATTTCTGTTTCTGTTTCAAAGAAAAACAATGACAGCTTTTTTTACTTGAATAGTCCCTTTTAGTTCTAATAAGGTGGCATTGATCTTTAAAAGACTATATAGAAAATTCTTTCTTTCTTGTTCCTAGAATTTAAATGTTGGTTCTTGTCAAACATCTTATTCTGAAATCACATTTCCGCCAATAGTTAGTGGCTTTACTCACTCCTTACCTTAAACTTCCAATTGTTACCAAGTGGGCACAAAAATTTGGAGGTTCCTACCAGAGAAGTAATGATTTACTCTAATTGTACCCTTTTCCACTAGGTAATAGTGTTGGTGCCTTTTACAACCCCTTTTAAATCAATAACCTTAGACCTTCGGACCCTTTCTTAAAATTATATATACTTTTAATCTATGTTGTATGGCATGCGTACCCAAGGATAGGATTCAGGTAAAATTCAGGTACCAACGTTGCATCTCCCTTACCCAGCATGGGCATGAGTACATACCCCAACAGACCTAGAAGTACTCCACCCTAATTGAGAGACGTACATCAATTTTGAGTATGGTATCCCATGTTCAGCAAATTTAACATCCTTTTAAATAATAATTAAAAAGAAAATTTAAAACAAAACAAATACCTAAATTACTATATGCCTAAGTTACCAGGATTTGGATATGAATCCAGATTTGAATACAAATCTGCCAGATTTTTGAAAAGCTAGGATTTGAATATGGCGGGGACATGACAAGTACAAACAATATAATTATACTTTTATAATTTTTAAAAATAAAACAAATATAAAAATTTAAAAATCTATTAATTTTTAAATATATAACGTATATTTACATTTGTACTATATAAAATTAATAATGATAAACAATAATTAATCCAAACACTAAGGTGTTTTATCTATGTTTAACTATAAACTTATAATGTAATATAAAACTTATAAAACGTTATCTAAAGTTACGCAATATAGAGTAATAAACATGTCTTTCTAGGATGTGGAATACTGCCAAATTATTGAACTGAGGCAACTTCAGAGAGAAAGGCACAAAGATTTGCAGGCACCATTTTGCATAAATCTACCTTGCAAGTAGAAGTGGCTATTTCCAAACCAAGGAAAGCCAAAATGTATTTTTAGAAATGGTTCTCCAGTTGGTACAATGTTTAGCAATGCATTATATAATCATTGTCACACATGGTGAGAACTTAGAAGGCCTGACTCTAGAGTTGGTTGTGGAAGGGGTGCAATATAGATCTCTTCCATTTGTCGTCTATGGTGGGAACTTGAACATGAGGATGAATGGGTTAATGAAGAACTTGAAAATGAGGATGTTATTGTGGGTTGAGGAAACGTGATCCAACACACTCCCAGTTCATTTGACTTATTACCTACAAGTCTTACCCACAATAATGAGATTCATGTTGATAACATACAAGTAGTCAAGTTTGTGGAGGATTGGGATACCGGTGAAAAAATTAAAAAAAATCCCAATTGTTCAGTAATAGTTGCTGCTTGTCAAAGGACTGCTCATTTGCCTATTGATGTAAAAATTGAGGAATAGACACCTTCTTGTTTTCTGGACATAGATAATATGGCCCAACCAGTATAGGTGTACCCTGATTTTAAAAAGAACTGGGTAACAAATTACCAAATTTATTATGAGTGGATGGGAAAAATATTGGACCTCTTTTTCTCTTCAGCAGCCAATTTTCTCCAGCTGGATTTATTATATTAGTATTTTCTCCCGGAAATTGACATTATTTGCTCCATTAGTTATGACTTATGAGCTGTAATGAAACTTGCTTTCTATTTTCTTTTTAACATTGGTATATTACTCATTTAACCTTTAATGTGTAGAACATTCATTGGCAGATTTTGGCTGGGACATGGAGAAGCCTATGTACTTTTCTCTCTGTTTTTGAGTTTCTAGGACATTGCAATATATTATGTAACAGTACATGTTATATATAGGATACAAAATTATGCATTCTAGTTTCCAATAAAAAGATCGATTTCTGTGCACAACATAGCTTCATTTCATCTCATACACTACAGTCTACAGACCATGACAATCGCAGCCAGCAAATGTTCTAAGGTTATTTGATAATCCTTCATTACACAACTGATAAGTGTATCTAAGATTTTTGTGAAGACAGAGAATGGAAAAGTAAAATAAATTATTCTCTAAAGAGCTTAAAAGCAATGTGAATCAAGACCCCATAATTCTGTAAGCAAGATTAAGAAAAACGCATGCAGTGTCAGACTCTATTACCTGTTTTACACGTGTCAGAATTTCTGGACTAGAAGCAACTAGTATACAGCCCCGAGCCTGCAATGCAGTTACGATGCTGATTTTAGTACATAGACAAAACAGCAATCAACTACATGTGATGCAATAGAACAACTAGACAAAATGTTATAAATATCACTCATATTTTTAATTTTGAGAAAGCCAGGGAATAATTCCTTGAAACTGACATATATCAAACAAAACCTGATGTTGGGCATTAGAGACCCACAATATGATACTACTTTCACCAATTACTGCATGTACAACTTTGGAGTAACATTGGTAATTACTGTCAGGCACATTTCAAACATCTTGGATCATATAAATAATGTGTATAGTATATAGATAGCTACAGTAGAAACTTCTGACTCTTCCAATACCTGCAAATATATCATATAAGGGCTTGGATTCACAACTCGTAATGCCCTGTAGACTTCAAATGGATCTGCAAATGTGCGACGCTCAAAACGCTGGCTTAGAACAATTTGGAAGATGTCCCCAGCAAGAATGTGCTCTTGTGACTTCACCACAGCTTCCTTGTATTGCTCACTTGTCATACTAGACTCTTGCAGGACAGCCCCAAAGAGTTCAGTTTGCTGTTTAACAGAACCTGAAGAAAGTCTTGGACTGCCATATTGAATAAAATAACAATAAGATGATATCAAAATTACTTATTAAGAAAAACTGTAAATTCCATTATCATGATGCAGAAAAAAATTATTATGGAAATATCACATACGGATCAATGTCCTGCACTCGGGAAACTAGGATATCAAGTCGGCGCTGTCCATCTTTAAATGCTTCATCTAGAGAAGAATAATCGTCTACTCGCACCCAATGAATCACATATGCTTTCTGAAGATCATTGAGTCAAGATGAAAATAAAATAACAGTAAAGCAATTATAATTTATGAAACTTGAACATATTTTCACAAGTACCACTATACTAAAAATTATGTAGCAAAGAGCTAAAAAAAATAGCGTGGCTTTGAGTCTAATAATTAGTGTGCACTATAGATTCTTATTAATAAAGGACATGCAACATGCATTCAACTGACAAGTACTTAAAAAGATTAATCTACAACATTTAAGCATACTATCTTTGGAAGGATTTTATGTGTAACTGAAAGGAAGATTTGAATAGGCAATTAGAACGTTAACGTCATGCACAAATACATAATAAGTAGCAATGACAATTATTTTCGGGACATGTTGGTTAAATAATCACCCTCCAAAAGTTAGATGGAAAATAATAATATATACACCACTTAAAATGGTAAGAGAGCATGCATATGGAGTCTTCGCATACTTGGACTATGAGGGTTGTACTGCAGCCCTTCCACCAGGTTTCTCCAGCCAGCCTCAAATTTTAGGAGAGTCTTGGGCCTTGGCAGACCAATCCTGATGTCTGACAAGGGTTACACAGCAGGCACTCAGACCTTGAATCTCCCCCAAAAACATTATCAGGCACAATATTGGATCCTTCTTTGTAGTTGGTGATTCAGCAGGGAAGTCTTCATCTTGCTTCTCTACTTCCACTTCTGTTTCTGGTATTACAGCAGAAGCTTCCTCTTCTGATGAACATGAGTAGCCCTTTATCATGTTGTGTATGCTTGTGCCTTTCACCATTTCCCCGAAAACATTATCAGGCAGCATATTGGATCCTTCTTTGTAGTTGGTGGTTCAGCAGGGAAGCCTTCATCTTGCTTCTCTACTTCCACTTCTGTTTCTGGTATGACAGCAGAAGCCCTCTTCTGATGAAGATGAGTAGCCATTTATCATGTTGTGTATGCTTGTGCCTTTCATCATTTCCCTTGATCAATAGTTTTATTTATCTTGTTTTGTATTTTAGCTTCTAGGAGTTGATTTTGCACTGCCAGTGTGTCATTGGTGGATAGTACTTTTGAGACCATTGACCTACTTTTGTGGTCATTCATAGACATTAATACAATTATCTTATCTTTTCTAATAAACAATCTACAATACTACGATTCTCAATAACCCCATCAGTTGCAACTTTATGAAAGAGCATAAGTATATAGTTGATTGAATTGAGAAAAGCCTTTAACTTCTTTTGCTTTCTCTTTCTCTAGGCATTTGTCGCAACAGTCTGTATCCTAAATAATTCATTTCTTTGTATGTATGACTCAAATAAAATAGTGTGTTTGGAAGGATCAAATAGTGAGTAAATTGAAGAACCACTTATCAATAGCCCACACAACAATTCACTTCCCTTAATTCTAGTTTACATCAATCATAATCAACCAAACAAATCATGTTTTCTTGATGTGAGTGATGAACCCAAGTTATAAATTTGTCATGCCATACATATTCAAAGTTGAATAGTTGACCTTAGCTACCGTACAAAAACTGAAATAAATGAGTTATAAAAAGAAAGCATCTACCTTTTCAACGTTGTCAAACACTATAACATCATTGTAAAGCCCCAAGTGCATATCAGGTAGCCGCCTATCATCTTTAGGAGCTTTTGAAAATGGCAGTTTTCTCTTCTCTACATACCTCACAGTATCATATGAAAAATATCCAACCCATCCACCTACAGATAAAAAAGCAAGAAAGGAACTGCAATTCAATAAAAACTAATATCAATAATCAATGGTACAACCTAGAAGTTTATTAGAAAGTATAATCCTACCCAAAAGCTTCTGCAATTAAAAAATAGAAAAATCAGTAGTTGTATTAGATAGAAGACTTATTAAGCTATGCTAACTGCTATTTATCTGCAAATTGCAAGAATGAACACCTTAAATGTTAAGTTGCACTGAAGCGGATACGGAAACAGATACAGATACTAGGGGAAAAACGGATACGGCAAATTTTCAACAAAAAAAAGGATACGACATGGAGGGGAAACGGCATATATATATATATATATATATATATATATATATATATATAACCATGAGACACGAAAATTTCAATTTTTAGATTACCATTAAAACTTACGCAGTTATTCTTTATGCCATGGAAAGAAGCATTTTGCATCTATCCAAGGCCAGGTAGCTTATTCAGTGAATCAGTGATTCATGATGGTAATCAAGCACAGAACGCTTGTTTTGCTTTCTTTGTATCTCATGAATACACATCTTCATTGAATCCTTGCAAGAAAGATATCTTGGCTATGTTATTGGATCCAGAAATGGATGCATTCCAAATTGCAGTTTCCATACCCAATTTGGATACATGGCAGAGCTGTATAGGATAAATCTCAGATCCATTTGCGATGCCATCTTGTGATGGACCTCAAAGAAAGAATTAAATAAGATAAAAATTAAGGAGATGGACCTCAAAATAAAAATTAAACTGTTCTTCTGAGGAGTGATATTTGACCAAGATAAAAAAGCTTTTAAGATATTAATAAATTAAAGTGTTACAGGAAATTTCTGCCAGATGTGCCCAAAACACCACTGAATATTTTTTATTCTGAAACAGTTTGCAAGGCTGTCTCAGGGCTGTTTCAAGCACATTTACTCAATGTTTCACGATTTAGGAAATTTATCTAGCCAAAAAGAGCAGCATTTTTCCCCAAATTAATGACAGACTGAGAAAACAGACTTCAATATGAGAAGGCATTGTTTTTAATTTTTGGATGGGGCTGAGACTTTAATATTAAAACAAAATAAAGAACAGCACATTCAAGCAGCCGCCAGCAAGAAGAAATCAGTCATACCTGAATTAGTTAGCTCCACCCGTCGCTCAAGCACTTAACCACTAGAAGCAAGTTGCTCAACCACTCACTGGCTGCAAAGCACACATTATGTGTTTATGAGAGGGAAACTGTTGTTGGACTCGTTGGAGGGGTCGTCGGCCATTTAGGGTTTTAGTTTACATGTTTAAAAATTAAAAAATCAAATTCGTGAACTTGAAAACACAGGAAACATGTCATGATTTGAGTGATACGTTTCAGGTTGGGAGTGAAATGAGTCATGATTTCAAGGAAACATAACTGTTCTCACCTGATACATTTCAGTTCTAGAGCGATATGGTTCAGTTTCACCTTGATACGTTTCAGAATTTCCCTGATCCATTTCACAAAACCCCGAAACATATACATACAAATTTGAAATGTAACAATGTCGTTTCAGTCTCAAATTCCCTCCATTTCAGGATCCAAAACGGGGATCTCCGTTTCCCAAGGCTGGCTGGACGTTTCGAGTAACTTATGCACTTAAACCAAAAACGTTACAAAAACAATCCTAATACAACTCTCTCTCTCTCTCTCACACATACACAGGTATAGTTGACAATAGATAAAATCAAGCACTTCTGAATCAGCAACTGCCACAAAGAGCTACCGTCAGATAAAGAACCTCTTTTCATAGAAATCAGGAGACAAGAAAGCCATGAAGACACAATAAAGAAGATGAAAGGCCTAGGAAAATCAACGAGGTGGAATACAAATAAAAAAAATTCACACTTGACAGGCCTGGGATCACTCCAATGTTTGGATGCTCTTTATTTAATGTTTGGATAACTTTGACCTTTGGCTTTCAACTTCCAAGAGGTCTGGTAACTGAAATCAAATTTGTACAAACTAATCTAGTGTTTACAAATTAACATAATCCCTACCGATTAGGTATTTAACATTCTCCCCTTAATCCGAAAGGGTGTTTGTCAGTCCAAGCATCTTTCTAACTTTTTCAAGTTTTTGCAATTTGCTCACTTGTCGAACAATGTCTTAAATGAATATCTTGGCCTCTACATGATATCAATGCGTTGATGTGCTTAGTTCGATCATGGAATCTGGGATTTTTGGCCAACTTGATTGCATAAGTATTGTCAACCAGAAGAGGAATACGATTCACCTGTTTCTCCTGAAAATCTTCAAGTATCTTCCTGAGCCTCATAATCTCTTTTGTTGCTTCTGTTGTAACTACATATTCTTCCTTTGTTGTGGAATCTACTGGAATAGATTGTTTGTGTAATCTCCAGAAGAAAGTTGTTGATCCAAGACTCATGAGGTGGGTAGCCTGAAGTAGACACTCCATTCTCTTTATCGCCATCAAAGTTTGAATCAAAAAATCCAATCAGTTTGAAGTCATCCACCTCCAAGGTTTTCAGTCCCCTTCAAGTATCTTAGAACTCACTTTGCAACAAACCAATCTCCTTCATAGGGTTTTTAAATGAATCTGGAAAGGATCCAACAGCAAATGAAATATTTGGTCTAGTGACAGTAAGGTAGATAACACTCCCCACAAGTTGTGTGTACTTGGTTGCATCCTCAACTTCATTTCCTTCTTTTGATGTAAGCTTCAAATTATGTTCCATTGAAATAGAGAGGGTTACACTCTGTCATACCAAACATGTTCAACAACTCTCAATGTACTTCTTCTGGGTGCAGAATATATACTTTGAACTTTGAGTCGCAACAATACCCAAGTAGTACTGAAGATGTCCCAAATCTGTCATCTCAAAGCCTTTCTTGAGCTCTTTCTTTATCGGTGCAATGTAGCTTTCTTTCATTGTTCCCTGTCGTCAACAAACCATGCATGAGGTGCTTGTTTTAGGCCATTCAAAGACGTGATGAGTCTGCATACTTGTGTTCTTGTCCCTTCAAGATAAAACCTTATGGTTGAGACATAAATACATTCTCTTTCAAGCTCCATTCAAGATAGTAGTTTTCACATCCATTTGATGAACTTTCCATCCATTTTGTACAACCAAAGTCAATAGAATGCGAATGGTAGACAATTTTGCTGTGGTGGAAAATGTCTCCTCATAGCCAATGCCTTCTTTCTGTGCAAAACCTTTTTCCACAAGCCTCGCCTTATGCTTGTCAAGTGAGACAACATCTTATTTGCCCTTGTTTTTGTAAACCACTTGCAGCCATTTGGTTTGGTTCCAAATGGAGGGTCCACCAACTTCCATGTCCCATTCTTGATGAGAAGTATTCATTCTAAATGGCTTCATCATGAGAAGTAGCTTCTTCAAAGGATGTTGGTTTATGGTTAGCAAATAAATTCAAGTCTCAATCATATGTAACATCCATATCATCTACACCACCTAACCTAAATTTGAATCATCTACATTACCCTCCATCTTTGTGTCTTGTCGAACTTTTGGTTCTTGTCTTTCCAACTTCATCAAGATGAGCACTTTCGAGGGCCTTCATGACCCACTTTGGAAGTTTTTGTGAGGGTCCAAGTTGCTCAGTTGATGGTGCTTCATTCTCTTCAAGAATCAATTTTCCAATCCTCTCAATCACATCATCCAATTGAACCTCTTGTTCTAGAGAAGTGGTCAGAACTCCTTCATGAGGGGGAGATGATGAGGTGATTCCAAATATTGATCCAATATAGGAATCCCCCCTTCAAGATGTGGAATCTCATTGTCAAATTCATGATATATCTTTACATGGGAAAATTTATCTAGACGATCAAGATGCCTCTCCACATACTTGTCATTTTTATTCATTTCAAGAAAAACATCTCTAGAAAGAATAAAAAAATTGTTTACCTCATCGTAAAGATGATATGCCTAGGTGGTATTTGCGTACCCCACAAAGATGCATTTTCGACTCCTTCCATCAAGTTTGATTCTTTGTTCCTTACGAATTAAGGTATAACAGGTTGAACCAAAGACCCTAAGATGCCTCACCAAAGGAATGTGTCCATAGCACATGTCATATGGAGCCTTGTTGGCAAGAGCATGAGATGGACTTGTTTCTCAAATAGAGTGCACAAAGAACTGCATCACCTCAAAACATCAATTTCACATTGTTGAAAAATAGCATGGAGTGTAGCATATTCAAGAGTGTCTTATTTATTCTTTCTGCTACACCATTTTGTTGAAGATTATATGGAATGATGGTTTGATGCATAATCCCATGCTGACAAGATAATTTTCAAATTCATTAAAGGTATATTCTTTTCCATTATCACTACAAAGAGTGTCAATGTGAGATTGTGCTTCATTTTCCATCCATACATGAAAGTTTTTAAATGTTTCAAATGCCTCATAATTATGCTTCAATAAATAAACCCAACACACCCTAGTGTAATAATCAATAAAAGTCGTGAAATATTACCATTTGCAGAAGCAACAGGCATGGGGCCACACAAGTCGGAGTGTATCAACTCTAATTTTCTACACTCTGGCATTAGATTCATGGATACAAGCATCACATTGCTTCAACATTTGCCAAGGATACAAGCATCACATTGCTTCAACTTCTTTGGAATGGTGGGCAAACTAAAAACACGATTCTTCTTCACCATTTTAAGACTATCATAATTCATATGTCCATATCTAGCATGCCACAAGAGACTAGATGAGGAAGTACCTTCTTCATGCTAAGAGTGGTATGCAACATTTTGAGCTCTTGTGGTTGTGCCTTTCAACTACATCATCTTCCCATCTAGTCATTATGACTTGGTTGTCAGAGGATCTACCTATCTCAACTTTCCCATCTAATATGTGAATGGAATGGCCTTACAATCGAATGTGCACAAGAGACAACAAGTTTCTTTGCAACTCTAGAAGATAAAGAACATTATGCAACTTAAAATCGAGAAATACAAGCAATTTAAGCCTGACGATGAAAATTCCTTTATGTTTGAAACTAGACTTATCTGCAAAGTCTTCTTCTAAATGTCATGCAGCAAGTAGTACCAATGTCAAGCAACAAGTATCTCTCCAACATGCAAATGAAGTATTAAACATAAATTCATTTATACCAACATTACAATGTGCCACAATAAAATGAACGTCCTTTTTTCCTTTGAATGGTAGTCTCTGTTTGCCCGTCTTCTTGTTCCTCTAATTAGCTGCAAATGCATGCACTTTAGAGAATTTTGGGATGCCCATTTGGTTGAGCTTATCTTGCTCTTGGAGAAGTGAGGATGCAAAGTTGTCCAATGTAGGCATTGTCTATGAGGCACCAAGTGCCAATCTTGTAGAATGGAAAAAGGAGACAAAAATAGAATAGTCAGGTTCCAATTTTGTTAGAAAGGAGAGCGCTAATTGAGTATTGTTGGAGAGCATTCGATTAACAAACTCTTGGAGAGAACAATCCTTAAGGACGGGCGCCGAACACTAGGAGTTTTGTGCTTGGAAGGAATTTCATGTTGCAGGTTGGATATCCCTAGTATGACACTTGCAAATCCTTGTATTATAGAGCACTCTGTGTGGGGTTGTCTTTTTAACTACTTATATGGACACATTCTCCTTATTTTATGTTAACCTGCCTCACCTGTTGTATATATAAAAGGAGGAGAGAGCTTTGTCATATCATTCATTCCTTATACTCTATTCATTTTATTCTCTTGGGGAAGACTTATACGGAGAAAGATGTTAAAGTCCACAAGGAAACTCTATGAGAAGACAAGAGAGAGAAATGCCTTAGTTGTCCTTGGAGAGATTGTTCATGTGTGATGCTAGGAATTTTTCTTGTGAGAGGCTAGAGTTTGTGATCTACATGTAAACACTAGAGAAGAACAAGATATTGGAATTGATGATGGATTGTATTGTGGCTCTTGTTGTAAGAGTCTCTACTCTAGTAGAAGACTTGGAGGGTGGTGCTAAAGCCTTACATGATTTTCAAGCCTCGTTCTTGTGGGATGCATGGCGGCTCGGGAAAGATCATGGATATCGTAGCTTAATGTGTCTTGAGCTTTGTTTGATACTTTGCTTAGAATAAGACTCTATTATTGTATTTTATATGTTCTATGAAGGTCTTGGTGCTTGTGTTGATGCAAGAGTTGAAGACCTAGGCTTTGACAACTCAAACCTTAGGATAGACATCGTGATTTAGAGGCTAACACCAAAGTTGTTTTTCCATGTACTTGAGTGATACATGGTTGGGTTTGTAAAACCTAAGGAAGACAAGAGCACCAGTGTGTAGAGATTGTGTGATACAACCTTGGTGTATGTGCCAAAGAGGACTTGCCAATGTTGATGCTAGCTTGTTGAAGATCTTTAGAGAAGTGACCATCATTGGTTGGCAGCAACACTAACTAGGAGTTGGTGGCTAGGATTTTCTTATGGTTTCCCTAGCTAGAGTCTGGAGAGCTTGACGCGTTATAATCCATATAAGATAGTAAAAGATAAATGTATAAAACCGAGGGCCTGTTATATATATCTAACGAAGTGCCCTTTCATTAATAGTCATGTCCTTTCAATAAGAACATTTTCATTATGTCTCTTCATTAATTTATTATTATTATTTATTACTGATATTATCTTATGTATATTCATATTATTTATGTTCATAACATTGCCTTCCTCTTTAGAAATGCTTTGTCCTCAAAGCATATTGATGAAAAAGGCTTTACATCTTTACTCTTGCTTGTAATGTTGTCACGTCATTCTTTGTTATGTCATAATTGATGATACAAGATAATATGAACCTCCGAGTGTTGAGCAAAATTTTTGTACCATAAAAGGATTGAACCATCCTAATTCAATTCTTTGTGGAACGTTGCACATCCACGATGAACTGTTATCATGAGACTTAATTGAGCTAGTATCAATACTTTTCAGACGATAATTTAGTTGTTCCTGGCCTAAGGGATATTGATACTCTCATTGTTTAAGATATCTGCTTTTATGATTTGGAAGTCAAAAAGGATTTTTATCACATTATTTTCCCTTAGCATGCTTGTAATGTTTTCTTGGTTTAATTTTGACACATGATTTTCTTCATGCATTGATGTTGCTTGGTTAATTGATGAACTTCTATTAGTACATACACTTTGAGTTCCCATCGTTCGTACTCCGACATCCCTACATGTCTATTCTTCAACCGAATTAGCATCTTCTTGAGTTGTGATGTGGATTGGATCTGCATTTGTTTCTTTTTACACAACTTGGATTTTTACTCCTAAGGACTTTGATGACTATGGATGGATGTAAGAAGTGAAGGTCAAAGGCAATACATTGTCTCTTTACCCACTCATTATGTACTCAACTTGTTGCATCCATTGTTCGAAGGCACCCTCACTTTGTCATGCAAACCATACTCCTAAACCATAGCGTTAAAGAATTAGTTCTGATTGCTAGGGTGTGCCCTCCTTCTATGCAGCAGAGCAATTACAAGTGTTCCCTCTCTCCAATGGTTGTCCAACCCAGCTGCAGATGCGCCCTTGTTAAAAATGCTAGAGCTCTCCCTCAACTCCAAATCTTGGTACAAATGGAGAGTAAATGAAACAATAGGAGTGCACCCTTCCTTCTCAAACCAATAACTCACCCAGCTACAAGGAATCTCGATCTTTGACCCAACTAATCAATCTTCTTTCGTGATGAAGCACACCTTAGTAGATCTAAAGGATCTACTCCATAGATTGGCTAGGGTGGATATTTCACAGTCACCACTGAGCCCAATTTTCGTCAAGGGCTTCCATCCTCAACACCAAAGGAAACTCAAGGAGCTCTTTGAATCCAGTTTCATAAGATAATAATCGATAATGAGCTTTTAGAGTCCGCTTTCCTCAGGCTCTTATATTCACCTTTCCACCTTTTTCTTTGTTAATTAATTAATTAAAGAACATGTTCACATTTTTCCATCTTTTAACTAAGCATGCCACTTTAATTACCCATGTCACTTTACCCCCTTTTTCACTAACGACATAATATCACCACTAATAGTATGCTTTTTATCCAAAGTGACATCAGTGGTTAATTTAATTCCCAAGCTTGTCAGAAACGAGACATTACAAAATTGATTATGTTATATTGTTTTTATTCCTCGAATCTAGTTTTTCAATTATATTTGACTCGGGAATTGCTAACTGGTTAGTGAATTCAGTACTAATATAATTATTACGTCCGGTGGGAGCAATGGAGTTATTGATATCCTTCCCTCCAAGTGTCTTTGACTCTAAATAGCACTGAAGCAAGAACTTCAGAAGTTTTAGGGAACCTTCAATTCTCTTTGTTAGGGACTCCATTTGCTTTCGTTGATAATTTACATTAATTGATACCTTGATTACAATTTATATGATATTTTAAATACTGTGTTTAATATATGTTCCTCTCTCTATTGCGTTGTATACTTAATTACGACTTAGGTTATCTTGCTCAAGGCGAAAATGTTTTTTTATTTCCTTTTTCTCTTTTATTAGTACCTTTTTTACTTGGTCTCTTTATGAATACTTGCAATTCCCCAAAAAAGTAACTTGAAATGTTAATTATAGTAACTTGCAATGCTAATTATAATAATATATTACTTTATTATAATCGTGGGGATATTCCAGTTTACTTCTAAGATAACCCTTTATGTTTTTTTTTCACTCACTAATGATTAAAACACTTCAATTGCATTTTTTCACTCACTAATGAATAAAAATGCTTCAATTGTATTTTTTTCGATATGATGAGTAATTCATTAACTCTCCCCTTAAGCTTGATGTGGTAAACAATTCCATAAAGTAGTGTATAAATCTTAATTTTGCTTTGTGTTTACTTTTATTATAGTAATTTGAGGACAATGATTTGGTGGTAACCCAATTCTAACAGATGTGACCACGTTTCTTCGATAGTCGTGACCTTTGACTGACCCCATGTAAATCTTTGCAATATTTGGATATGCACTCGAATATTCCAAATTAATAATCTCTCAATTTCCCCACGAGCTAGCAGTTACATAGATGATTGGCAGCTTGATTTATTTACCCCAACAACCCTTGAATTCAAATATACTTGTGATAGATGGCGATTGTATGTTGTTTGTCATATTTTTGGATTGATAAGCTCTCAACTGCCCCACGAACTGGCAGCTCAAGTAGCAGCAATTACAATGGTTTCATGATTTTCCAAGCAATATACAGTGTATACAGTTACTTCCATAGTGGCAATGGCCACAACGAGTGTGATGACATTTCTTTAAAAATCTCTTCACTGGTTACAATGTCTTGTGTCTCGATTTGGCATCAAGCTATTCGCTATGATTTATTTTGGAAGGAGGACCTCTATTTGGGAGTGATAGCTCAACCTCTGATATTTTGATCGTACCATTCACAAATTAACATTGCAGGTTTATGTTGTATTTCAACGTCAATTTTTTTAAAAGATAATGTTGAATTGTTTATGAACCCTGGTAGTATACTCAAAATCTATCCCAATACGTCCAACGAGTAATTCTTGCCCACTTTGATACTCGTTTCAGATGTCAACCTCCAACAGTCTCTAAAACCATTCTGCGAATTTATCTTCCACGCATGTTTTTTTCTTTTAGTCATCTTCTTGATTCCTGTGTTTTTCTTTCTTTCAATTGGCAGCGAAATATTTTCTTCAATAGACTTCTAATTTTTTTAGTGGCCAAAGGCCAGTTGTGATCAAGGACCAAATGCCTAAAGAAATTCTAAAATTGGGGTGGCCAAAAGCCAGTTACCAGAAACTTCTAGGAAGGGGAGGGGAAACTTCATTCCTCGTTTCGGAAACTTAAACGGAGGGGATACGACTTGGAAACGCCACTGAAACGTTTCTAGAGTTTCCAGCCGTTTCCTTAAAGGTTTCCAACAGTTTCTTGGTTTTCTGAAACGTTTCAGCTGCTACAAGGTAAGTTTTTAACTAGAAATATTGATTTTTTGACATGAAAATAAACAATTAAATAAACCCCAAAGACAAACTATAAAACCATAACCCTAAATTGAACCTCAAAACATAGATATAAAGCCTCAAAGCTTATAAATCAAGAGCAAAACCTTAATCCTAAATTGGTGAATGGTAATTCAACATCTTATATCTCACTGATTGTGTTTCATTGTAATTTTCCAAAATTGATAGAGGCCTACTGTTGGTTCAAAAAATCATTGATCTGTGGACATTTTATTGTATCAAATGCTTGTCTACTATAGTGATAGTTTCACAGCGTAGTGTAGAAGTACAACGACTTCTTTAATTTTTTTTTTTCTTTTCATTTTTTTTGCCAATTCCTCACAACTTCGTTTTAAATAAACCCAAATGACTTGCATATGTGATAAATCAACTTGCATATCAAAATTGATACAATGGCAACTTTAGCCATACAAAATAGCATACTACATTTATGAAGGGTTACATAAACCAACACATATTTCCAATAATCTTCCAACAAACTTCAGTTTTCTTCTTTTCCTTTTTGAATTAGTATGAACCCTTGACCTATGGCCTTATTTACTCCATTGCAAGTACACTCATATCCCTATCCTTATGTTGTGGAGAGAATTATGACGGTGCGACGTTTAGCCAGTTCTCCATAAGATGTGCATGTGATATTTTAATCTTATTTCAAGCATTTTTATTAGTATAAACCATACAACATAAACAACATATCCAAGGAAACTCATTGGTGTCTAGAGATAGTATTATTGCATAGAGTGCAATATTGCATGTCATCACACTCACACCTAAGTTGCACTAAAACATGAGCTCACTTATTTATACTTGTGTGCTTAATTAATCCCCTTAAAACATGGTTGATTATGTCAAATTTGAATATCCAAGTCAGTTGCAAATCATAGGTAATCCTATGAATTTAGGCCCCCTTTAAGAGCCAGTCAGTTAGTCACTTTTGGAACCAGTCGGTTGGCCAATTGACTCTCACTTGCCTAGTTGATTGTCTTGTCAGTGAGTGGACCAACCTAAATACAACATAGTTGAGTCTGTCTTACATAAAAAATTGTATTTAATCACAAATTTTAACACTTTTCTAGAGGTGTAAACAACGTAATATTTGTTAGATGGTAACATTTGGATACATCCATCAAGTAATTTTAGGGTTTGAAATCGATGTTTAGAAGTAGTTGACATGTTCCTGTTTAAATGCTTGCCAGCGGGTGACTTATCTATGGCACTTGAGATGGAAGAATATTGTTTAAGACAATATTTGAGTTTGCTGATTTTAATTGTTATAAATGAAACAACTACCTTTAAATCTAATTGATGAATGGTAGTCTAAAGTATGTATGTCTCATGGCCTTTTATATATATATATATATACAAGTCTGCTTCCGTTTCCTTGCCGTATCGTATCCCACATTTTTCAAAATTTGTGGTATCTGTTTCCCTCCCCGTATCCGTTTCAGTGCAACTTAGGCCAGCAGTTTTGTTGCCAAGGAAAACAATCTTTCACCACCAACGGTCTGGTAAAAGGTGTTGCCAAAAGTTCGGATCAGAATCGGCTCTGTTACCAAAAGAGAAACAATATTTGCTCCCTGAATATGCACACTAGTTGTTAAAGTTAATGCAGCTTCAAAACCCATTTTCAGGGAGGATGGCACCCTGGTCAGTTAATATGGTTCTTGGTCAATTAACCAAGCACAGTAAGTCCCTAGAAGGTACCCTAGGGACCCCAGCAGTCTCCTAGGGTTCTTGGTCTGGGACCAATCAAGTTGATGCCATGGCAAAGTCTCTAGCATGTGGCTAGGGCCCTTTGGTTTGGGACCAGACAGTTTCTTAGTCACGAAGACGAAGCAGATCTTGCTCAGTTAACCAAGATGATGATGTGCAATGCCCTCCTCTCCTAGGTCTTCGAGATGGTTGAGCTTGGTCGTCTCCTCAAGGCACTGGCCACCCCTTGGAGTCACTAGCACTTGATCTAATGAGCAGTCAGGAGGACCACAAGATCACATCATCCAGTGTGGACATTCCTTATACAATGAAGATAGAACTTTCAGTTATTGTATTGAACATTTGTGAATTTGAGAGAGATAAATGTGTTGTGCCCCCCCCTTGCTTTTATACCCTTGGTCTTGTGGTTGTCTTCCCACCTTGTTGTCCTTGGTCTTGTGGGTAGAAGGGTTGTATTCCCACCTTGTGATTACACCTTTGGTCATGTAGTTTGAAGGGGTGTTTACCCATCCTTGGTTTATTTATGGTGATATCCGTGTCTTGTGTTGACCCTTTCTTGTTGGTCCTATTTGCTAGCGCCCCCCTAGAGCATGTCACCCTACCTTTTGACTTGTCCTTGTTACCCACTCATAAAAACATTATAATATTAAGTTATAATTTTATAAAGGGTAACTTATGACATCTTAACCTATTTGTTAGAGACCCTAAGTCAAGAAATAATTATAAGGGGATCCTTCTAGAAGCCACTAAGAGGCTATAAATATAAGCCTAATTCTTCATTGTGATTCATCCAAGAAGGCATAACTCAGCTCTGATTTACTTGTGTGGTGTCAAGGGTTTGGTGGACTGTTTTGCTGCTAGGGTTTCACTGTCTTTTCTAGGAGCCCAGATCTGTGTAAAAGGCTGCCCTTTGCCTTGTAGTGAAGGCTGCTACCTTTTGTGGACTGTCCTAGGGCTGTTACCTGTTATTTTGAGGAGGCCGCTACCTGTTGTGGACTGATCTAGGGCTGCTGCGTGAAGGTCACTGCCTCTTCTGGACTGTCCAGGCCTGCTACCTGTCAATTGTGGAGGCCGCTACCTCTTGTGGACTGTCGAGGGCTGCTACCTGTCAATTGTGGAGGCCGCTAACACTTGTGACTGTTTTAGGGGCTGCTACTTGTCTTTTTTGGAGACCGCAACATGTTGGGACTGTGCTAGGGTCTACCAACGGTCATTTGGAGCAGGCTGCTGCCCCTTGTGGACTGTCAAGGGCTGTTACCTGTCAATTGTGGAGGCCGCTACCTCTTGTAACTGTTTAAGGGCCTGCTGGAGACCACTGCCCTTGTGACTATATTAGGGTATGTTATTTGCCACTTTGAGGAGGCCGCTGTCTTTGTGGACTTTGTTAGGGTTGTTATTTGTCAATTTGAGGAGGCTGCAGCTGTGAGCAGTGATCTGCCCACTGTTAAGAGAGGGTTTGGTGACACTGATGCCTGTTATGAGTGACTGTCATTTGCTGAGAGGGTTTTGAGTGTACTATTACTGCTATTATAATTTTGTCTAAATAGTCATACTACTGCTGCTGTCATTAACACAGGGACCTCTTGGGAGTGTTAAAGTTGAAAGAGATGAAAATTATGTCTTAGTGTAATAGATCTAAATTTTGTAATGCTACAGTTGTACTATCTTCATATCCTGTACTAGTTTAGAGATTGATCATTGCATTAAAGTATAAAATTGTTAAGTTTCTACTTCAAACCCTAGCCTAACCCTAAATTTAACAGTAATTCAATAGCTGAATATCCAATTCAAGTAGGACAACACGTTATATAATCCATATAAGACAGCATATAATAAATGTATAAAATATGAGACGATAGATTACAACTAAGGGCCAGTTATATATATCTAGACAAAGTGCCCTTTCATTTAGAGTCATGTCTTTTTGTGGCAAACTAAAACAGAGTGCCCTCTCATTTATAGTCATGTCTTTTTGTGACAAACTAAAACAGAGTGCCCTTTCATTTATAGTCATGTCTTTTCGATAAGACACATCTTTTCATTATGTCTCTTCATTATTATTATTATTATTATTATATTCATGTTATTTATGTTCATAACAGTGTTTATACTTCATCTTATATATATATATGAAGTTTCCAGCTGTCCAAATTTAGTGTACTTGCATATTTGACTTTCAGCTTGTGTTTTTTTTACCAAAGGAAAACCTTGTCAAAAGCCTTCCAAGTACTTGCCCGTGATCCATGGATGGTATACAGGGTAAATCATCCACCCTAACTATGAAGCCTAAACCCTGAGGAGATCAAGAGAGTCAAACTCGTGACATCCTCAACTTCAAGGGAGAGATCTCACGTCAAGCTCATGACTGCCTGATCTAACCCTCAGGGCTATTTCAGCATACGATATCTACATACTTGAGTATATTTCAGCCTTGGTTATGCACGTTGTGCTATTTCAGCATACGATATCTACATACTTGAGTATATTTCAGCCTTGGCTATGCACGTTGATTTGACATAACATTGAGCTGAATTGGTTAAGAGAATTAGTGCATATTTGGAAGATAAAGGAGCTAGATTTACTGCTGCTATAGAGTATTTTGAATTTTCATATCTGTAATTTGGTTGGGAAGTCTAAGGGCTGTAACTTGCTGGCGTTGAAGTAAACTTTTCAGTATTTATGTTCTTGGGCTGCCTAGTGAGTTGGGCTGGACAGAAGTGAAATAGTAGCTGCTGTAATTTAAAATTTAAAATTCAGCCCTATGGCTGAAAGTACACAGAGAATAGATCTGGGAAACCTCAAGACTGAGGTGAAATTACAGAAGTTGCATTAAACGCCCGATTCTCAAAAGGTCTACATTTATGATGTGCCATGCCAATCTTTACTCTGTATCCCCTCCTCTCTCTTCTCCGATAACCTGTTGCCGCATAGAGACATTAGGAGAGTAATCTAGATTATGACCACGAGCAAAGATGTGGATGAGGAAAGCTTTCAAGCGGAATTTCTAAGGCATCATATTTTCTGCATAGACTTTCACATTGTTGATCTTTTGAACTATGTTGTGTTTGCACCATGTTTCCTTCTTCATGGTCCCTCCATATCATTCATCCAATCTTCAAATCAAGTGGTACCTTAGATCCTAATAATTACAAGACAATATTGATTAGACACACCTTTGCCAAACCCCACACCGTGATGCTTAACAAGTGGCATTCTGATCACCAATGTCAAAGCGAAGGGACATGTAGATTTTTGATAGAATAGTAACTCATTCACTCTCTGAAATATCATTGAGGCGAGATAGTGCTCTTTGAAGGCTGTTTGTTGCTTAATCAACTTCAAGGAAACCTTTGACTGTGTACCAAGGGAGTTGTTTCTCTAGAGGAAACATAATATTGGTATCTTTGAAATTCTTATAATTGTTATTATGAAACTCTATGAATCAATCATCATTCAACTTCGCACTTCTCAGATTTTCTGATTCTATTCAAAGCACCATAGGGGTTAAGCAAGGTTGTTTGGAATTTACACTAATGAGGATGACTCTTTCCACAAAGAACACATGTAGGAGGGAGATGATTGCCTTCTACAACACGTCCTAATCGCTATCCTTCTATTTGTTGTCATTGTGCTCTTTTTTTCCTCCTCCCTTGTAACGTCCCCGGCCCTCCGACCGGCGAAGAGGACACTACCAACCATCAAACATCCGGGAAAATAGCCCCATGAAGTTTGAACATGCATATAATACTGAAATAAAATGCTTAAAACATAAAACATACTAAGATGCCTAATCATTCATATGCACAACAAAAACAAACATACATTCATTCATCAACATGTTCATCATGATTCATTAAATAGTAAATGTAATTGCAAAAGCAAAATGAACAAGAATGCTTATCTTATAAATATCTCGTCCTGCAACCAGCTACGCCACTGCAACGTTCCACCCAACCATAAGCCAGCGTGCTCATCAATCTCTCAACAACACTGCCACCCTCGAGTTGGGCATGATTCCCCAAGGAATAAGGAACTAAGAAGGCTTACACATAGCCAAGGTACACAAATTAGCCGAGTCAACACAATAGGGTTTATCAAGCTATCAAGGAGCTGGGAGAAGCTAAATGCTAAGCTGATGAACTCATGGAAGAGCTAAGGGCGCCTACACCAAAGCTAGCCCGACTTCTAAGACACCCACACACACCCATCACCAAGAATCAGTCATTTCTCTGCTACACAGTCCCTCAGGCCCTAACTTCCCTTTCCAGTGCTATCCCGAGGTTGTGGAGAAGAAAGCCAGCCCTCTAACACTGTCTGTGTGACTTCCAAACACCAGGTTTCTCAAGCATACCCAGCCTTCAATCCCACTCCACACAATGCGAAGACCAACCACTGCATACCCGCAGTAAAACAAATCAATTCACAGCTCTGTGAAGAAACAAAAGGAAACAAGGTGACAACCCAAAGATGGTGAACGCAGTTCCAGCCAAGCAAGGCAATTCAGAGTTGTTCTTGGCCCTAGCGTGGCCAAAACAACTCAACGGCAACCCAAAAGGTAATTGCGCACGCAGCAACCCAAAACCAGGGGAAGAACAACATCCCCAATCTCACAATGAAACAAGGGCAGCATCACACAATCCGCAAATGGGAGAGAAGCCAGACTCCCGATGTTAACAGGGGGAAAAACATAAACACAGACCACAATCGGTAAGGAGAACAAGCACATCCATACACACCACACAGAACGCAAAGGCTCATTCACAGGAAATCATGGGTGACAGAACAAGGCTTCCCAACTTGCTGCGTGAGTCCAAAACAAAGGTGAACCTTCTGCGTCCCTGCGTGGGAGGAACAAACAATGGAGAATTCCCCCAAATGGTGCGCGTGAGGAAGCAGAACGCCTCTCCAAGAGAATCAGCCAGACCAAATCCTCCCGAAAAGTGGAATCGTGGAAGAGTGGAGTGAATGTTTCCTCTGCCCCACGCGACGTGCAGAGGAAGAGTCTACTGGTGGAGTGGGCACGTGGGCAAGGACTGACAGTCCTGCCACACCCACCACTACTCAGCAATAACTGCTCCCAACTAACAAACAGCAAAAGTTTAAATGGGTGGTTGACACATGGCTTTTCCCCATAGGCCCAAAGTTCAACAATTCCCCCTCCTTATCCTTAGGAAATCATGCCCTTTTCATTAACATCGCACCATCATAGCTGGCTGTAGGTTCATTTTAATTAATGTGCATATTTACATGATGCCAAAACTATACTGTGTCGGATAGCACGATATACAATCAACAATGATCCCAATCGTCGAAACATAACACAATCAAATCGATGGTGGGGCTTTTGCCTTTAGCTCCACACCACGATTAATTACAATATATACATCATGTATCTTTGAATGCAACCGAGGTCAAAATAGGGGATATTACATCCCTTAAGGGGCTTGCCGCTTTAGAGACAAATTAATGCCATGGCTAGTTTCAGTGACCCTTAGATTTATGGAGGTGAACCTTAACCAAACTAGGGTTATGGTCCTTAATGGTTCCAAGAGCTTCTCCAATAGATCACCATTTTTTTGGATGCATTGATATTGACGTGACCATTACATATACATACTTGGGGCTACAATGCATGAGCCCAAGATTTGGATTGAGGCAAGCCTTCTCACACCAACTCAACAAGAGGTACAAATCACTCTCCGTACTCGAGCATTGGTGCTTTTTTATGCATTTTCAAGATTTCTCTTCCAAGATGTATCCTTTTCACTCAATTATCAGGCCCACTATACTTTATTGCTTTGGTTTGAGGCCTTTATGACTAGAACAAGGATTATTGAGTACAACCACTTATGTCCAATGCATGATTTGTTGAAATGAATAGTGCCCTACACTACACCATCATTAACGTAAAGTTTGGTACCATCTCTATTGATTGCCTCCCCGCTTACAAGTATTCTTTGGATGCTCCTAGTCACCTCCTACCCTCCAAGCAAGAGTTGAACAAGAAAGTTACAACTAATATTTACCAACAGTACATCCAAGTCACTTGGACCACCACCCTCTCCAAGGGCCTTGGTTCTAAGATGGTATTCACTTCAACCACTTCATGCAATCGCTGGAATGTCTTATTGTTAGTCCTGAGTATGCTCAAAAACACTGGATGCATACTATATAGCCTTAGGATTCCTCTAGGCCAACTCAAGGTTTGTTCTCACCAACTTCAGATTGAGACAAATCATAACATTTCACGATCAAAGAGGATTTGTCAATTTTGTCACCTACAAGAAGTTCAATCAGAGGACCAACTCATCTTTCAACATCCCATTTAATATGAGATCAAAGGGTGCTTCCATTGCCTCTATCGACCATAGTCTAGACTCCAAATATTCCATCAATATCTTCGCCTGCTATCCAAACTAGAGACGTTTGGCTCCTTTTCTTGAGTGTTGCAATATATAGGATATAGATCTTGCAAGGACCACCCATGACAAACCCTATCAAGCTAATCACTCTCCCTTATTCGTCTATGCAGAGGGTTGGTAGCATCAAGTAGCGAGTAAAGACACATGACACACCATACATTAGATTGGTGCAACTGTGCACCTTTCACTAGCAAACCTACCACCACTAGGTTTTTGAAGAGATCCCATCCTCACCATGCATCAATTACGCCAAGACCCCCTCCTCCCTACACCACCCCCGACCCCCTAGAGAACAATCCCTCCATCACTCGGTCTTTCCGATAGACTCAAGTGTTTAGAGAGTGTCGACAGATAGGTCTCGAATTCCACCCAAACTTACACAACCATGTCTTCTCAAATCTTAACTGTCCCTTGAAAAGGACATTATCAATTGGGAACTTCCCATCTTCCTCCTCTACTTCCACTACAATCGTTGTTGCCCCATTTAAGGATTTCTCTCCTAATGAGGATGAGTGACCCTTTTTTATGTTGTATATGCTTTTTCCTTTGGTTATTTCTCTCATTAATAATTTGATTCATTTTCTTTTAGATTTCGGCTTTTGACAGTTGCTTGCATACTCTCATAGCATGCCACTACTAGACTGTATGTTGGTGTCCCATTTACCTACTTTTGTAGTCATCACAGACATCAATAAAATCATATCATCTTATTTCTCTCTCTATGCCACAACTAATGATTACACTTGCGGCAATATGTCACCAATAAGATCCTAGATCGTGAGTTAAACCATGCCTGATAATATCAACATCAATAAAAATCAGTGAGGGTCCTCTAAATACAACTTCTCAGCAACATCAATGAAAAATCGAGAAAATCGGCAAACTGTGGTAAACATTAAAAAATACAAAATATACTCATTTTTTCAAAATTTTAAGCATATAAAGCAACAACATCAGATAAACACAATGGCACATAAATATGGAGAAAGCATTGATAAATATGTAGAGGATGCCAAATAAAAAATGATACATCAAAGTCGATACCAAATCCTAAACCCTAATAGATATCCAATCAAGGACTCAACTGTGAACAAAAAATACAAAATGACGTCACATATATAAATGCATCTCATCATAATGAGGTAGATGTACAATCATTGAACATCGGTTGGCAAAAGAGATTGAATCCTTGCTCCACTAAAAAATCCTTAATAGTGATGATGATGGTTGTTTAGCTATCTTCAAAATGAGTGATGATAACGACAACCCCCCCCCTCCTTTCTCCAAAATCCCAAACAACAAATGACCAAAAAAAATCAAAAATCGCCCTTTATACTCACAGCTTCAATGTCTTGTAGATTTTCACTGTCGTGGTGTGATTTTTCAAGAAAGAATCATAATTTTTCTAAAACTCACGATGTCTGATTTTCATTAAAAATCATGATTTTTTCAAGGTAAAAAATCGCCATTCCGAAAAAACTAATGATTTTTCGGGACATTGTTGACGCTATCAACTATGTGTTAGATGTCTAGACGCTATTACCACCAAAATATATCGCCATAAATTCAATATTTGAAACCAACATGATAAATTGAAACTATCAAAATAATTTCCTTATGTATTGCAAGTGGATGAAATGTATCGCCTTGGCCTATTAAGGCCATGTTAGAAGTCAAATTTGGGTTTTTATCCTCTCATTCTACAAAAGTGGGTTTAGGGGATTGAGCTCTGAGGAAGTTGTGAACATTTTCCATCAAGCAAACAAGGGGATATTTGTTGTCTTCCTTGCCATCAACTGAGCAATTGTGCAGTGTAAATTTCCTTTGATCTATCATATCCATATTCTCAAGTATATAAAAAAATATGCTTGTATTTTCTTTGTTTTTCAAGATCTAGTATAGGGTTTGCAATGCTCATTAGATATACCTCTTTTTTTGCTTTTTATGGGAGATATAACATTTATCTAGCTGTGACATTTTAATTACAACATTATTTTGTTTTGATTTCTACATGTGTTTTGTGCCATGTGTTTCATCACTGAATCAATGCCCTAGAAAATGCCAAAGCCATTGGACCCAATGTGGGAGCATGAGATGCAAGCTATGTGGAACGATAATTTTTGGTGGAGTCGGGAGCTTGAAATACCACCTTGCCAAAATTCAAGCATGAAGTGGATATTAGCCTTGCATCTGCCCCAAAAATTGTTTGTATTGCAAATCAATCAATTATTGATAGAATTACGAAAAGAGATCAAAAGGAAGAATCGAGGGTCAAGCTTGCAAGTAAAAGTTCAAGAAACATGGGAACCACAAGTTTATCAAGGGTGAAGGAACCCAATTATTGGCCACACCTTCCACAACTTGACATCCTCATCTTTCTTTGTGTGTAGGTTGTGTAGGCCAATGTCTAGGGGACAACCTTCTCTTCTATTATTAATTAAAACAAGGGAGAAGGAGGAGGTTGACAAGCTTATGTCCAGATGTTTTCTATGGAGTGGCATTCCCTTCAACATTGCCAAGAACAACCCATTCTACCATTCCATGCATGAAGCCACTGCTATTGTTGGCCCTAGGTGCAAGGGCTTTTCTTCTAATCACTTGAAAAGGCCTCTCCTTTAAGGGGAAAAGACTGATTACACTCAAATATTGATTGAGCTTAGGGAATCATAGGAGATCACCAAATGTACCATTTTGTCACACTATTTGACAAGTTGAAAGGGTAGGTCCATTCTCAATTTCTTGGTTCATTGTACTAGGGGGTGAATGTTTATCAAATCTGTTGATGCATCTGCATATGTTAAAGATGCACAATTATTGTGAGTTGTTGGATGGGTTCGTTCGAAATACATCTTTACAGTATGTTGTCCAACTCATTACAGTCTTATAGACAATGTTGCTAATTATGTTGTCGTTGGACTAAAAATAAGGTATTCACTTGGTAAAATGGACGAAGTTGGCGACAGTCAATTTTTTTTAATTTTTAGTCTTTCTTGGCGTAGTCCCTTTGCTTTATATTTGGGTTTGATAACCTAAGACATACGAAACCTAGCTTTTACAAAGGAGCATTGCTCATGTATACAACAATCATTATTTAACTTCATTGCCCTATTGACTCTTTTAACATTGGCAGCCATAGTTTGAAAAATCGGAATTGGTCAAGGATCAACTCCTAATCAAAATCGAAGTCGATAATGAATTGGTAATAAATCAGTTGATTTAAATTGAATGACTATGTTTTCTAAAAAATACAAAAAATATTTAAATTTTAAAGAAAACAACATTTTCATCATTTTAATCCACGATTCCAAGCCTCCAACAGTCACACGGTGCAACTGTGCAAATGCACACTAGTTGATTTGTTGATTGCACACTAGCTTCACACAGTCACATAGTAGTCCACAATGCACAGTCCACTCACCAATCGGCAGTCTCCACGGTTCATTGTCCCTAATGCCAACTCCCACCGCCCACGACTGTCTCATTGTCAATCTGTCACAAGCTACTCATAGGTTTAGGGATGGGTTAGGCAACATGCTAGGAAAACAACCCAACCAACCACCGTTAATCAAGTCCACGAGTCCCTCAAACAAGTCCCAGCAAACTGACCGATTTTTTACATGAACCGACCAATTTGACCAGTTCGATACCAAACTGGTTGACCAAACTAAAGACCAATTTGAATCGGTCAGCTAACAAACTGGTGAATCGGCTAATTCTGAAACTGGTTAGGCCTATTTTTAAATCTATGTTTGCAGTGGAATATAAAATAGGATCATTGAAAGAATAACCATGCACAAAAACAATAGACAAAGATTTATCTTGGGAAACCACAAGGGAGAAACCCAACAACCTTCTTATAGAGATATCAGTTCAAGATTTATAGTACATCCAAATACATACCAATCACATACAACCAAAGATAAACCCCAAGAACAAAACAGTAACTCCTTCAAAGATAACGAACCCCAAAAAAATAGTCTTCTACTAGCTTGAATGAATGTCCTTCTTCATGTGGAGCGAACTTGCTTTATGGTGGAAATGAATGAGGCATCACTTCTATTTATACTTGATTTCTGGTTAACTTTTTCACTAGGCTGACCTGTTTTCTTTTATGGGCCAACTTGTCTTTCTAGCATGATATTTAATTATTATTTTCTTATGGGTCGGTCGACTTGTGTGAGGATGCCTCACACAGCTACAACACCAACACACCCTCTTAGCAAGGGAGGCATCATCATGTAAGAACACATCTAGATATCATTTGAGTATCATGACTGTCTTGAACATCTTTGTATCATTAGGTCTTTCGACACAACTTAGTCCATCGAGAAGTGTCGACAAATCAACCCAATCCATCAAGGAGTCAGCATGCACCAACTCAACCCAGTCCATTGGGAAGTCTACATGTAACAACTCAACTCATACACAGAACATCAAGGAGTCCACACAGATCTCGAGGAGTCCACACAAAACTCATATCAATTCACACAGAACCACTTTCCACATAGGAAAAGGAGTGCACATAGAACTCAAGAGTCCACACATAACTCATATCGGTCCACACAAAACCACAGTCTACACAAGACAAGGAGTTTTTGTGAACTCATATCGGTCCACACAAAACCACAATCCACACAGGACAAGGAGTTCACATAGAACTCGAGAGTTCACAGAGAACTCATATCAATCCACACAGAACCACAATCCACACAAAACAAGGACTCCACACAAGACTCGAGCCAATCAGCTCCATCTCCCTCTCAAGAAAGGACACATCATTCTCCCATTCTCAGGGAGAATGTCACACCGATGCTGCAACCGTCAACACTCCCTCTCACTGAGGCAGGCATTCTCTACCACTCCAAGCCGATCACAGAAGTACACAAACTTCACTCTGGGAAGAAGCTTGGTGAGAATGTTGGCAGCATGATCATCTATAGGAATATATAGGAGTTGAACTGCTCCTCTCTGCACCATATCTCTAATGTAATGGTACTTGATCTCTACATGCTTCGACATGTCATGTGAACAATGTTATCAAAACCGGACCAGTCATCGAACCGGCAGAGCCCAATATGTGAACCGGACCAAAAACCGGACCAGAACCAGAAAAAAATAGGAAAAAAATCGGTAGACAAAAAAATACATAAAATATTCATATTTTGTAAAAATAACATATATATTCATGTGCATACATATGAATCCAAACCATTAATACACAAGTATGCAAAGTTTCTCATATATACAGCAAGTACAAGTGCAAATAACCAAAATATCACGAGTGCAATACATCACTGAAGTTTTGATCCAAAATACATCACTAAAGTTTTGAACCAGAATACATCACAGAAGTTTAGAACCAAAATTTGAGTTTTGTGGGTCCCCGAACAGCTGTCATACGGCACTATACGAACCGAACCGGTTCCGTACGAAACCGGTCGATTCAACGATTTTAGCTCGGTTCCATACGAAACCGATCTGTTAAGGGGCATTTCAGGTTCAAAATCTGGACCAAGCAATTCGGGGCCCTAACCAAGCCGAAACCATGTAAACCGGTCGGACCGGTTGGTTTTGCCTGAACCGAACCGATTCCGATAACACATGATGAGATACAAGATTCACTGAAAACTTTACACAGTTTTGATTATCACAATGAATCACGATCGGCTCCAACATCTCATCAACCAATCCTGCAAGGAGTTTCTAAAGCCATATACTGCTTCCAGAGTTGCAACACTCACTACAATATATTCAACTTGAGTTGTACTCGATTCTATTAAGATCTGCTTCTCGAGACACCAGCAAATTATGGCAGATCCCAGGCAGAAGCAACACCCGAAGGTGCTCTTCCTATTCACAGCACTCCTTGCCCAATCAGAATTTGAATAGCCCTACAATCTCATATAACCACTAGAAGCATATCTCAAGCCATATCTTGATATGCCATGCAAGTATCTTAACACATGTTTTGTAGCAATCCAGTGCACCTATCTCGGCTCACTCATGCACTGGTTGAGCACTCACTGCAAAACAAATATCTGCTATAGCGATAACAAAATACATCAACAATCCAGTCAACTATCGATACATGGTGGGATCTATCAAATCTAAATCGAAAGCAGAATATCTTGGCTTCTTTGGATTCGAATATATCGAGGTGACCATGGACTTATTGTCCATCACCCCAAATCTCCTCAAGATATCAATGTTGTACTTCCCTGAATCAGGAAGATCTCATCATGCCTCTAGCATACTTCTAGTCCCAAGAAGTTGTGCATCAAACCAATGTCCTTCATTTGGAACTCAAAGCTAGCTTCCTCTTACACCACTCAATGAGTTTCTTCTCTCCGATATGAAACAAGTCATCAACATAAAGTACATAGCTCAAGAATCTATGAGGTCTCCTGCTTTCTCTGAAAGTACCGCAAGGTGCTTCATGGCCCTCTGCGTCTCGCAAGGTCTGACAAGCCCATGTAGGCCTCTTCCGACCTACTGTAACATCTCTGGGTACAACAACTGGCTCCATTGGATCAATGGGATCAATAGGCTCAACTATCTCGATTGGCTCCCTCTTAACTGCTGAAAGGGGAGGGGGAGATGATGCCATCTCCTATTTGGAGCCACCAGCTCCTCACCATCAACCTTCATCTCAGATCCTTTGGGCCTGTGGGTCATGTTTCCACATATGACTGAACGCACTAGATGCACATATATGTGTTGTCATTGTTGAACAATCATGACTTGTTCTGCAAGCATCACCTCAATTTTAGTTGCTCCCTTTGTCATTGAAGCCATCCTACTACAACATCTGGAGCATGAGCCGAGAGCCATCCTCCTAGAAGAAGCTTCCTGCTTCTGAGCATCCTTCTCACTCTCTAACACTGAATATTAACGAGATCTACAAATTGGATGACTTCATATCCATCACTTGTTCTCCAAGACAAGTCTCATCATCCATCTCTTGTAGGCCATAACATATGGTTCTCCCTACATGTCAAATTCAGGCAAATGGTTAGCAACGTTGCATAATCATAAAATTCAATTAAATCATATTGACACTCCAATGCAAGAATAATAGTTCACATAGTTATGTAACCATCTTAGCCATTGTTTCAGCACAACACCCATCCATATCCCTAAGAGTGTGCACTACTCTTAGCATGTTAACAAGGAGGTTTCATCCTAGACTAGCTCCACCAAGGGCTCATTGGATGTTGTGTAGCACTATAGGCTATTTAATTAATATATACATAACATGCCTTGCATGAACCTACTGCTCATCAATCTCAGCCATACATAAAAGACAACTGTATCATATGCTCATCATAAGTCTGCAATCCTAAGAATGTATTACATAATCATATCAATGACACACTCTTATTACATTAAATACTTATCTTTTATATGATTTTTGTGTTGGCTCCCTCTTGATCTCTGCCTACTTGCAGAAATCACGGTAATCCTCTGATCTCCATCTTCTTTCTTGTCGAAAGCTCGTTTGAAGAAATGGCAACATGGATCTTCATACATCAATAATGACAATCACGTCATCTAAATAATGCAATCATTGGTACACACATAGAGTGTACTAGAAGAAATATTATTTTCGACAATCTTTTGTGCTTTCTTCAAGATCATCATTTCTTGACTTCTTCTGTGGAGTATCTTCATCAACATCAATGGTAGAGGCATCATGCTTTCTCTTCTTTGAGGTACATTGTTTTGCATAGTAGACATATGTTCTACAAATGTAACATTGAATGTATGAAAGATCCTTCTTCTTCTTTTGCTCTGGAATTGGACTTGATCTTGCACCTTTGTCTTTTCTACCAAAGCTCTTCTTTCCTTTTCCTTTTCCTTTTCTCTTCTTCGCATGTGCAGCAAGAGCTTGGATTTCTTCATGATGGGAGTCACAAGCATTGCTTCTAGCTGCAAGCCTGGTCTGTTCTTATGTATAGTCTACCCACAAACAATCAAACTTGGGTAGCTTGGATATTCCACTCATTTTGAAGTTTGAATGAATGGTTCCCAAGACTGAGGAAGACCATTTAGAGTCATCATGACAAGCTCTTTATCTGCAATTATTTCTCCAATGGTACCCAATTTATCCTTGATTTATGATATCTTCATGAAGTACAAAGCAATAGTGTCTATTCTAGTCATCTTCACATTTGAGAGTTGTTGTCTCAAGGCAAGAGCCCTATTGATATTTGTATTTTCAAATAACTTCTTCAAGGTATCAAACACGGCTTTAGCTATCTACTTTTGAGAGATATGAGGAATCAAATGATCCTTGATCAAATCTATTAGAATCCTTCTTGTCTTGGCATCACTCTTCTTCCATTGAGATTTACTTGCTTCCTCTTATGGTTCTGGTATCTCCTCACTAATAAACTTCAGGAGACCATTCTCCTCCAAGATAATAAGAACCCTAGACTTCCATGAGTTGAAGTTGGAAGCCCCATCAAGTCTATCTTTGACCTTCACACTGTTCATCTTGACTGGAAAGCTCATATTTGAAATCTGATCCAAAAACCCTAGCAGGAGCTAGGTCAAAAATGAAGTTTGGAACTTTAGAAATATGATTCCACAGATGAATGCGCCCTCCTAGAGCGAGTTGAATGGACCTCCTTTTCACCCAGATATACGGATAGAACAACTCAAAAAATTGAAACCCTAATTGCTCAGTTCCAGCGAAAATTAGGTTAGATCTAAAACTTCTCTAAATGAAGATCTTCCTCCATAGAAAAGTGCACCCTACTAGGGCGAATTCCAAGCTGGTCTTTTCGGATCAAAATTGTAGTTGGAAACTCTAGAAACAAGAAGCCCTAGTTTCTGACACTAGTCTCTTTCAAAACTGCTTTGATACCATGTTAGATTTTTAAGATAGCAGTATAATTTCAATCTTATTTACAGCAGAATAGAAAATAGGATCACTGAAAGAATAACCATGCACAAAAACAATAGACATAAAGATTTATCTTGGGAAGTCACAATGGAGAAAACCCAACAACCTTCGTATCGAGATACGAGTTCAAGATACAAAGTACATCTAGATACATAGCAATTGCATAGAGTTGAAGATAAACCCCAACAACAAAATAGTAACTCCTTCAAAGATAGCGAACCCTAGAAAAATACTCTTCTACTAGCTTGAATGAACTTCCTTCTTCAAATGGAGCGAACTTGCTTTATGGTGGAAATGAATGAGGTGTCACTCCTATTTATACTTGATTTCTGGCTGACTTTTTCACTAGGGCCGACTTGTCTTTCTTCTCCGGGCCAACTTGTGTGGCGATGCCTCACACAGCTACAACACCAACAATACATGGGAATAGTATAGATACCATGGTACATGACAGATGATTACATCATATGAGAAAGGGAACATGATGGAAATGGTTGGAAAGGCTAGTGATATGACATGATATCAAATATGGCTAGGTGAAATGTTGTGAATGACCTAAAATGAGGGTCACACATACTTAGATCCCTAGGGATACACCTGATTCATAGGTTTACACAATTACACTAAGGAAGAATTATAACCACACCATAATGCATCCTAAGCTATGAGACAACCATCTAAGATGCATAAGTCATTATAGAGTAACATCATTGACCCCTTATGGTCATGTCCACACATAAGTATTACCCATAAATCAACTAGAGATATGCCATAAAACTTATGCAAATTGTATGTCCCCATCAATCTCTAGCACATATCATGGTGGACTGAGCAAGCCGAAAGTGTCTCCGTCAAGTGTCCATGGGAAAACCATAGGTCTCGTCTGTGCAATACTAAATGTGATGGAAGATCTCATAGGCAATAATCATCAAGTCGCCCCCACATGCCAAGGGGTAACATTCCCAAGGCAGAATGGATCTATAAACTTTGCTAATAACATGAGGTGGAGACTAAGGAGCACTTGCCTATAATCGTGTCCACTACAAGATTATAGGGAGGGTCCATTTTCTCTACAAGGGCTTGGACAGATCTTTATCGACTTTTTCAAATATTCTTAACAACAATGTTGTGCCTTGTACACTATTAGAGAAGCATGTATTCTCAAGGAGAATTTACTTCAGAGTTCTTTTCCAATAGCTACACAAACTACTTCCTTTCATCCAATGCAAGAAAGTGGGGGGTAAAGTGCCCTGCAGCCACTCAATTGGATAGCAATACAAAAACCAACATTGTTCCCTAGCCAGTACCACATGAGCTCTATCCATTCCATGTCGAGTACCCATACGAGAAACACTATTGAACACCGGCTTAGAAACACCTTACTAGCTTCTTCCCAGCTACTAGGAGCTCTTTGGCTTTGGGTGTTAGGAGTGCTTCTTCTTCTTCTTCTTCTTCTTCTGCTTCTTCAATGTTTACCGTGACCGCAGTCAAGAGAGTTTTGATGTTGCTCAAGATAACCCAGGAAGACTTTAAGACATATGTTTAGCATGACAATGCAAGGCACCTTTAGCCTTGGTTAACTAGTTAGACAGTTCCTGTCTTTGACAGTGAAAATGCAGATAGCCATAAGAAAAATAAGCCTGTCAATACATGGTCAATTCTCAACAAAGAAATAAAAGATGCAAATGGCCTAAATTACAGGACAACACTCAGTAAAATTTCGATATAAATAGAAAGAAATAGATGTAGGTTTGCTTCACATTTATTGACAAAGAAAACAAATAACCAGAGGTACAGGCAGGTTCAAACCAAGGCATTTAACTGTATATATCATTGAATTACTAAAAATCACATAGTGGAAAGAAAAAGAGAGCCTCAGATGAAAGGTGTTATTGTAATGACATAAAAGCCTTTGACACGATCCAGAGAAGCAAAAAATGGCAAGCTATAGGACAAGATGAACGTCTCAATAAATTGAAGAATAGCAACATACAAGGTTGTGCAGCACAGCAAAATTGAAGACAAGTATGGAAGTTGGAAATATTTTGATAGTACATCAAACTAAATACGGGTTATTAACTATAGCACACCCCATGGGGACTGTAAATTTAAACGGACCAGATTGTTTACATAGAAGATGTGGTCGAGTTGTTCTCCATTGCCAGATATGCAACTAAACTGAACTATATGCTGATGATATTATATGATATTATGAATGGCCAAACCATAGCAAATTTTTAAAGGGTCATTGAGTGCCTTGTTGACGGTAAATACAGTACACAGATAAAGAAAAAGCAGATAGATTTCTATCAGAGAGGAGAGCACACAGCAAACACAAAACACTGAACAAGGGGCAGTGTGTTACCAATATTCAGTTAAAATAAATGAGACTTAGCAGGCCCCTGAGGAGCAGCCAGAAGATAATTTCCACATTTTACATGCACAGAATTAATGCCTTCCCAATACTTCCAAATACATTTTTACAAGGCTCATTGAACAATATCCTAGAAACAATTTGCAAATCTAGAACAAGCGTATGAAAAGCAAAATCTCATAAGATGTGAGAGAAAATTGCCTCAGTTGCCATAAAGGGTGGAGAAATGAATCTTGAAAAGAAGTTGAGCTAAAGTATCCACCATAGTCACCATTGTAGGGGTAAACCATAAAACTAGTTTGTAACATAACATTTAGAGAGGAGGTGGAGAAAAGAAATGCATGGATAAAAACGCTCTAAGATAGTCAAGGGGAGCCACGAGAGTCAATTATCCCCATTGATTTGATATAGCATTAGATAAGTATCCACCTCCACCTCCTTATGTTACAATGCCCCCAACATAATGGCATCTCCTCTGAGACAATATTTGAAATACCTCAAGACAGAATGCCGACAATGCATAATATTGTGAATTTCCATACTCCAAGCAACAGACTGAGGATAGGATTTGCCAACTCTGTTGTTGGCAGGAGACCAAGACGAAGGAACCTTTTACTATGAGATAACATGGTTCTACTACCTCTTTAGGAGTCTCAGAACTCTCTCGATCTTTTTCTGGTTCCCTGATTAGCAGTGCTTAGACATGTTTATGAGGGAGGCACTAGGTCCTCGATCTTCCATGCTTAGGACACCCACCAATTAAACACTACTCAGATAATTACATCCTTTTTTTAATGTTCCCAGTTGACAAGAACATGGATACCAATGGGCAAACAGACAGCAACACCATTCTAGTAATGTTTCCCACAACACTGGTTTCCTCCCTGTAAACTAACAGCCATCTGTATTCCACAAAGTGACTAAATGGATGGCCTGGAATTTCATGAATATTTGAAAAAGAGGCACTGGGCAGTCTCACTGTCTTACTGGAGCTTCCCCTTGGGTGTAACTGTACATGCTTACTTCTAGGCGACTTTGAGTAATTTTCAATAATACTGTCTAAGTACTGTGACAGAATGCACATCCATTTTGTAGGTATTATAGCATGTAGGAGATATGACAATGAGTCTAATGTGCAGGGGTGAGTCGGTGACCTCTTATTCACACCATTTTTGCTGCAAAGTGGAACTGCTCCATCTAATAGCATCATTGTTCTACTGAAATCTAATCTTAAACAGTAACAATCATTCATCTTGTAAATATTAAACTTAATCCAATGTTCACACTTGAGGCATCTAAAAGCAATCTGATGTACATAACAAACAGTTTCTGTTGGAAAATAAAGGCTAATAAACACAGAACAATACATTGTCCACGCTCTTTAAAACTTGCATATGTTCACATGAACAATCTATTTCACTGCAAAGCTTAAGTAAGGCACAACATACCACAGAAAGCAATGGGAAGCTCATCGGTCAGCACTGGTTTCCAGTTTGACATTATGCATGGAGGCACAGTCATTGGATCCTCAACAAATTCTTCCTTCCTAGTTCCCTGCTCATGGTCCATTATTGTAACTATATTTTCCTTGGCAACAATTTCCATTGCAGGCTGTGCTCCAACAAAACTAAAACGGCCCTGAAAATCAAAATAAATAAAAAATAATAATAAGACTCGAGAGAAAATCAACTCTTAAGATATTCCAACTCCAAGTTAGAAAGCTTCTTGAGACTTCCCAGAATTTCAATTTCATTTGTTAAAGAAAGATAATCAATCAAAAGAATTAATGTTTCAGTATATATATATATATATAGACACATGCTCAAAACGATAAGATAGAAAATTTTATTAATGTCCAAAATGACCAAGATCAGCATGGTAATAGGATTAGAGGAAGTGCATTTTGTTGATTTTTCTGAGCAGCATCGAGAGCCATTCTCTTAGGAGAATGGAGGCACCTGATCCGGGACCAGGATGTGGAACCAATCCAAAACTAGAGGACTCAACCTAGAGTTGAGTGGCCATTTTGTTGAATGGGGATATCTGATCCGGGACCAAGATATGGAACCAATCCAGCACTAGGGGGCTCAACCTTGAGTTGAGTGACCATTCTATTGAATGCTGACATCTGGTCCGAGACCAGGATGTGGAACCAGTCTAGCATAGGGGACTTCGCCTAGAGCTGAGTGGCCATTCTTTGAATGGAGGCACCTGGTCAGTTACCAAGAACTTACCTAGTCTGGAACTAGGGACTCGGCCCGAGGCTGAGGGCCATTCTCCGAGAGAATGGAGACGCTTGGTCAGTTATCAAGTATTTGACCCTGTGTCAAATTATGCAGCCTATGGCTTAGGCACCTAGTCTGTTACTAGGATAACACTATAAGCCCTAGACCGAGTCTAGGCATGTGTGACACTTTGACCCTCGATCAGTGGGCTTTGTGATCTTCTCCAAGGTTTAGCTGCCCTTGGTTAAGATTCCTTAGTATCCGATCTTGGTGTCACATAGAGTGTGAGATAAAAGCATTAGTAATTCTCTTTGTTTATGATGATGTACTTTGAGTGGGGATGAAGGACCACCTTGACCAGTTGATTTGACCACAAGGCACTTGAAGAAGGCTAAAGTAAAAGTCAAAAATACATAAGGACCGTTAGGTCACTAAGGAGTCAAAGTTAAAGTACAAAAAGACCTTTAGTACCACTAAAGGCAGAAGTCAAAAAGATAAAATAATAAAATAATATTATTTTGTTCTATCGAGTTTTGGTCAACTTACAGGTGACTCAAAGGCTATAAAAAGAAGATCAATCCATTTCATTATTTACAACATGCTTGCTCTCATAGGTACAGCTGCTCCAAGAAGAAGAATTCACTAAAGAAAGTTGTTTTGTGATTATGCCCTAGCATGGATGAGTCTAGCTAGGGCATTCACACCTATTGAAGTAAAAACCCTAAACTAGGGTTTCATTGACGAAGAGCAGCAGCAGTCTTCCATCTTTTCATGTGTTAGGGTTTTACCCTAACTCCTCTTTTCTTCACCGGGAAGCTACCGGTCTTCACGGGAAGCTTGATTCTTTCACGGCAGCTGCCCCTCCTTCTTCGGGCAACCTCCTCTAGGGCTCGGCCCCTCTTCCAAACCCTCAGCAGCCTACAGCAGCAGCTCGAGAGGGTTCTGGGTCTGCTACCCACCCTCGGGCAGCCTACAAGCATACCCATGAGGGCTACCAGGGCTGCACAAACCCTCGGGCAGCCTACAAACATACCCGTAAGTGTCTCAGGCAACCTACAGGCATACCCGTAAGTGTTTCGAGCAACAGCCAACAGGCCTATGAAGGTTGTCAAGACTACACAAACCCTCGGGCAGCATACAGGCCAGCCCGTAAGGGCCTCAGGCAGAAGAAAACAAGGTCTGGCAAACAGATCTACCCTTCGGGTAGCAAAACAGGACACAGGCAACAGCTCTGCAACAGTTCCAAGCAGGACAGTAGACTTTAGGTAGGTGAGCAGAGGATCTGGGAAGAGCTCAGCAGGCCTAAAACAGATCCGAGCAGGCTATGAAAGAGAAAATCCGGGCAGATCTGGATTTTTGGGAAGCTGGAAGGAACTAGGGCTTGAAGCCCTAGTTTGGATTCTTTCTATGAAAATTTATCTTCTGTAATTGTGGATCTGTGGTACAAACCCATAAGGGTTTGAGAATTTATTGAAGAACTCAGTCATCTCATTTACGAGATGAATGACTAATGCTTTTGGGGTTTTTGTCCTTTAAAGGTTTCCCCAGTGAAAAACTCTTGTGTTCAGTGTGTTGATGTGTTGATGTTGTTTACTGTACTTGTCATATACAAAGTCATCTTCATGGACAAGAAAGTCCTACTATGGGTAAAGGATGAAAAGCTAAGCTCAACTGTACAGATTGGGGTTAGAGAGGGAGGCCTTTACAAGGGTTCTAAAGATTCCACTCGCAGCTTTGGTACATCACACAGTTGATCCATGTGAGTTGTGGCATCGAAGGGTTGGACACCTTCACTACACAACTCTTCCAGGCAGACACATCCGTATCTTGAGATCAGATAACGGAGGTGAATATGTATGAATCTAATGAGTTTGATGATTTTTGCTGAGAAGCAAGAATCAAGAAAGAGTTGACAATACCGTACAACCCTCAACAGAATGAGGTTGCAGAAAGGAAGAACAGAACGATCTGTGAAGCTGCTAAAGCCATGCTTAACGATCTAGATCTTCCTTTCTCCTTGTGGGTTGAAGCTGCATGTATTGTTGTGTACATACAAAACAGAAGCCCTCATACTATCCTTCGGGAGAAGACTCCAGAAGAAGTCTTCACTAGGAAGAAACCTGCAGTTGACCACATAAGGATATTTGGCACTCCAGTTTGCATTCATGTGTCAAAAGAAAAGAGGGCTAAGCTAGAGCCTTCCGGTAAGAAAGGCATATTTGTCAATTACAGCAACAGCTCAAAGGCCTACCGCATCTATATACCTGGACAAAGGTACATTGAAGTCAACAAAGATGTGATCTTCAATAAGGAAGTTGTGTTTCATCAAACACAAGAGCTTTCAAAGGAAGATGAAGTACCTCCCCCTGAGAATCCAGATTTAGAAGTGTCGAGGGAGGAAGAGGAATTTGAGGATCAATTTCTAGATCCACCTGAGGATACTGAAAGTCCACCAGATGAACTACTTGAAGTTCCTCCTTCCAAAAGAATACCTGCTTGGTACTGAGAAACGGTACAAGAAGCCTAGAACCATAAAGCTCCTCCCAGGACTTTCAGAGAAAGCATAAGACTACAAAAGTGCTCCGGTCTCATGAGCAAGCTCATCAGTGCAGAACCTTCCATGTACGAAGAAGCAACAAGTCAACAAGTATGGGTCAACGCCATGATTGAAGTGTACAGTTCAATCATGAAGAATGATGTGTGGGAAGTTGCTCCCAGACCAACAAAAAAGTCAGTGGTGACATCCAGATGGCTTTACAAAATCAAGCATGTTGTTGATGGCAATGTGGAGAAGTATAAAACCAGATACGTAACTCATGGCTTCACTCAGAAAGAAGGCATTGACTATGATGAGACATTTGCTCCTATTGCCAGGTATGCTACCATTAGAACCATCATTTCTCTTGCTGCTGTATTCGGATGTAAGTTACATCAGATGGATGTAAAGACAACCTTCCTCAATGGCAAGATTGAGGAGAAAGTCTATATTAAACAACCTGAAGGCTTTGTGACTCATGGGAATAAGACCCATGTGTGTAAACTGAAGAGAGCCTTACATGGACTGAAACAAGATCCGAGAGTCTGGTATGCGAGGATGGATGGATTTCTCCATAGCTTGGGGTTTTCCAAAAGTACAGTTGACTCCAACTTGTACTTTAAGGTTGTTCATAATCATATCTTGATCCTTGTTCTATATGTGGATGACTTGTTTCTTACAAGTGAGGAACAGTTGATGGAACAGTGTAAGAGGGAGCTTACCTCTGAATTTGAGATGAAGGATCTCGATTCGATGCATTATTTCCTTGGCTTAGAGGTATAGAAAAAGCCCTACGAGATTTTCCTGACACAAGGAAAGTATGCAGTGGACATCTTGCAGAGATTTGGGATGCAGTACTGCAAGTCCATAAGCGTACCCATGACTACCAATTTGACAAAGTTGCGTGACTCGGCCGCCAGTTCACAAAGTGCGGACTCTACTCTGTACAAACAGCCTATTGGATCCTTGATGTATCTCGTGCATACGAGACCAGTTATCTTTTACACAGTGAATGCTCTGAGTCAGTTCATGATCGATCCGAAGCACATACACTAGGTAGTTGCTAAACACGTACTTAAATGTGTGCGAGGTACTATCACTTATGGGCTCGAGTATACTTCCAGCAGTGGAGTATTATTACCATTAGCAGGATATGCTGATTCAGATTGGGTTGGCAGTGCAATAGACCGGAAAAGCACCTCTGGTTACTGCTTCAGTATGGGATCTGCAATGATCTCTTGGTCCAGCAGGAAGCAGGGTTCCATAGCTCAAAGTACAGCTGAGGCAGAGTATATCGCTGCAAGGAAGCAGTTTGGCTCAGAAAACTTCTATCTGATTGGTTCGCTGGAAAGCTTGACCCAACAATCATCCATTGCGATAATCAGAGTTGCATTAAGCTTTCAGAGAACCCAGTGTTTCATGACAAATCGAAACACATTGAAATGAAATATCATTTCATCAAAGACCTAGTGCAAAGAGGTGCTCTAAAGTTGCAATACATTCATGCAGAAGAACAGATCGTGGATATCTAGACCAAGCCTCTGACAGCATCAAAGTTTGTGTACTTTCGTGACAAGCTTGGCATGGCAAAGAATGCCTCCCTCGCTGAGAGGGAGTGTTGATTTTTTTTAGCAGCATCGAGAGCCATTCTCTTAGGAGAATGGAGACATCTGCTCCGAGACCAGGATGTGGAACCAGTCCAGTACCAGGGGACTCAACCTTGAGTTGAGTGACCATTCTGTTGAATGGGGATATCTGGTTCATGACCAAGATAAGGAACCACTCCAGCACTAGGGGGCTCAACCTTGAGTTGAGTGACCATTCTATTGAATGGTGACATCTGGTCCGAGACCAGGATGTGGAACCAGTCTAGCATTGGGGAACTCGGCCTAGAGCTAAGTGGCCATTCTTTGAATGGAAGCACCTGGTCAGTTACCAAGAATTTACCTAGTCCGGGACTAGGGACTCAACCCGGGGTTGAGGGCCATTCTCCAGGAGAATGGAGACGCTTGGTCTGTTACCAAGTATTTGACCTTGGGTCAAATTATGCAGCCTATGGCTGAGGCACCTGGTTTGTTACCAAGATAACACTATAAGCCCTAGACCAGGTCTAGGCATGTGTGACACTCTAACCCTCGATCAGTGGGCTTTGTGATCTTTTCCAAGGCTTAGCTACCCTTGGTTAAGACACCTTAGTATCTGATCTTTGTGTCACACAGAGTGTGAGATAAAAGCATTAGTAATTCTCTCTGTTTATTATGATGTACTTTGAGTGGGGATGAAGGACCACCTTGACCACTTGATTTGACCATAGGGCACTTGAAGAAGGCTAAAGTAAAAGTCAAAAATACATAAGGGCCCTTAGCTCACTAAGGAGTCAAAGTGAAAGTGCAAAAAGACCTTTAGTACCACTAAAGGCAAAAGTCAAAAAGAAAAAATAATAAAATAATATATTTTGTTCTTTTGAGTTTTGGTCCACTTACAGGTGACTCAAAGGCTATAAAAGAAGATGAATCCATTTCATTATTTATAACATGCTTTCTCTCACAGGTACAGCTGCTCCAAGAAGAAGAATTCGCTAAAGAAAGTTGTTTTGTGATTATGCCCTAGCATAGATGAGTCTAGCTAGGGCATTCACACCTATTGAAGTAAAAACCCTTAACTAGAATTTCAATGACAAAGAGCAGCAGCAGTCTTTCATCTTTTCATGAGTTGGGGTTTTACCCTAGCTCCTCTTTTCTTCACCGGGCAACTACCAGTCTTCACGGGCAGCCTGATTCTCTCACGACAGTTGCCCCTCCTTCTCCGAGCAGCCTCCTCTAAGGCTCGGCCCCTCTTCCTAACCCTCGGGTAGCCTACAGCAGCAGCCCGGGAGGCTTTTGGGTCTGCTACCCACACTCAGGCAGCCTACAAGCATACCCATGAGGGCTTCCAGGGTTGCACAGACCCTCGGGCAACCTATAGGCATACCCGTAAGGGTCTCAAGCAGCATCTAGTAGGCCTGTGAAGGTTGTCGGGTCTACACAGACCCTCGGGTAGCATACAGGCCAACCCATAAAGGCCTCGGGCAGAAGAAAACAAGGTCGGGCAACAAAACAGGACACGGGCAGCAGCCGGGCAGACCTCAAGCAGAGCTACAACAGATCTAAGCAAGGCAGCAGACTTCAGGCAGGTGAGCATAGGATCCGAGGAGGGCTCGGGCAGGCCTAAAACAAATCCGAGCAGGCAAAAGAAAATCCTGGCATATCTGGATTTTTGGGCAACTAGAATAACTAAGGCTTGAAGCCCTAGTTTGGACTTTTTCTGTGAAAATTTATCTTCTGTAAATGTGGATCTGTGGTACAAACCCACTAGGGTTTGAGAATTCATTGAAGAACTCAGTCATCTCATTTACGAGATGAATTACTAATGCTTTTGGGGTTTTTGTCCTTTAAAGGTTTCTCTAGTGAAAAACTCTTGTGTTTAGTGTGTTGATGTGTTGATATTGTTTACTGCACTTGTCATTTGTTTTATGTTAGTCTGCAAATTTTTAAGTATTCATGCTAATGCTAAAAATTCAACACATTTGTTTTATGCCATGGATATTGTATGTGTTATTTTGTAGTCTTCTTCAAACTATGTACCGAATGGTTAAAAATTTACCTTGAGGTCTGATCTTTACCTTGAGACCTATGCAAATCATATCATTTTTTCAGCTAGTGATAGAAAACATAAACGAATTGGAGGAATTTGGTATAATTTCTAGAATTTTAATAGAAAATATGGTTCACAGATTATTTCTAAGTAGAATTTTAATAGAAAATATGGTTCACAGATTATTTCTAAGTAGAATTTTAATAGAAAATATGGTTCACATATTATTTCAAAGTCTTAACCTTAAGGAAACACAAACTATTAGATTTACAGCTCAATCAAATGACTTTTTCTCAAGTTATCTTCCATGGATGCAATGATACTCTAATACAAGCCTAAAAAGGGAATTCTAATGTATACAGTTCCTATGGTTACATAAATTGGGAAGAAGTTGAATTTGTCACACGTTCTCTCTCTTTATTCCATGTCATGAATGTCTCTCCCCACTTCTTGCAGTGCATGTCTGTAACAAATAAGCTTCCAACACACCTAATGCAAGGAATGTTGTGTGCTACAAAAGCAGCCTTAACCTTTTAAGTTGTAACCATGTAAAATAGAGGTGCAACATATAGAAGGTAATTCCAGGAGTATTTATTACCTTGTTCAATCAATGGACAGATTTAGACTTAGATTTGCTAATTAGGGTTTCATTAGGTAATGTGTTTAGTGGTTCATATTTGATCACAAGATTTTGCTTTAGGAAAACACTAACCTTTGGTTTTCCACTCATGATATAGAGGATACTTACTCATAATATTCAAACCAAGGAAATGTTGGCCTTTGCTAAAATTTTCTTCGAATATTTTTAAATTGAATGTGTTTGGTGAATTTGTGACCGACTGGGTTTCAATTTTCATGCCTACAATAACAAATAACTACATCAACCATATGGATTTCCACTCTTCTGTTCTAGGTGACAAATCATTGCACCTCGTGACTACACTCTACCATGGAACCCACGTCCTCTACACGTGATGCCCACATCCTCTACTCCAGGTGTTGTTCTATTTCTCTTCCCTTGATGTTTCCCATGTCATACAAACCCTGCAGCATGCATCCCCATCTCTGCACAATTTTTCTCCTGTTACCTCTTGGATCTGCACATAAAATAAGTCCAAATCGTCCAAAGCACAAACTGTCAAATGAACTCAGACAATGAAGAAGATAAGAACACAGAAATGAAGGAGGATTAATGTGTTATCAATGTTCATCAAAGTACATGAGATGATGTTGTATATATCCCTAACAAGTTCCATTATGCAAGTTAGGAATTGTTCACAACTAATTTCTTAATAATAAAAAATTCTTTGTTTATGTATCAAGTATGACTTGACTTATGCCATTAATGACATAATATTATTGCATAATACATAAGTACATTCTTTGGAAATAAACTTTACAATATCATAATATCATAGTACATTCTTTGGAAATAAACATTACAATATCAAACACCCCCTTGTTAGAATATGTAATGATGACTTATGTAGTATATTGCTAAAATATCATTTAAAGGCATAAAATAACTCTAATATTATAAAATAGAGTTATCCCACATCCATCATTGTAATTATATCATTTGTAACCATTCTCTATATAAAAAGATGGAAATTCATTTATCCCACGTGTTATGAGATGTATGGTAATCCAAATCTCTTGATCTATAAGAGAGGTGAAGGAGACCCTTCTAAATATGTGTTGATTGTAGTTCATCACACATCACATGTTGTGTATGTCATTTGTACACACATGATTGTGACATGATTGGGTGATGGAGCTTGATGTGATGCATATGTGANAATAATAGAAGATGCAACCCTTCCCGTGGACGTAGCCCATATTGGGTGAACCACATATATCGATGTTCTCTTGTTGTTCTATTTTCTCCAATTTTATTTCATGCTTTATGTTGCTTAGTAGATAGAAGGATAGACTAGAAATGTTTTCCATATTTTATATTGTATTATTATATTATTTCATATGTTCACAATATTCTAACATGGTATCAGAGCAAGTTGCAATGCTTTACCTTTTTCGGTAATTTTTTATTTTTTATTTTCAAGCAACATATGTTCGTGATTTTACTTAGGTTTTTCATTTTTTGTGGTTTTGTGACCCGATCTATAATACCCATGTGGTAAATTTTTAGATCTGGGATTTATTCTACATATTTGAATTTTTTCTTTCAAACCCTAACCCTTGTGGAGAAGTGTTTAATGTAAAATTGAGCGGCGACTTTCAGATCTTTTTTTACACTTTCTGTGTAGTTTTTTAAGAAATAAATTGCATATCAGAGTTCCTCTCGCAAAATTATTCAATTTCAAAAAAAAAACATCATCTGATTTCATGTTCGGAAGGCAAAGATATCGTTGATTTAAAACCAGTTATTTTTCAGAAATTTTCCATACGGACGAAAGTATTGCATAGCTAATATCTTTTGATTGAGTGTCCAAATTTTTGTTCTGCTTACGTTGGTGCATGCAGAATGACTTCTCCAGTTCTGAAAACAGCTTATATTAAAAATTCTGGGAAATATTGACTAAGTTATAGTCATTTTAAATTTATTTGTTTTTTTCTGGTTTCAGTTTTCTGCTGCAGAATGACGGATCCGTCTTTTAGCAGTTGTTGGGCTTCGATTTTGGTGAAAAAAATCAGTTTTTATTCACCTCTTATCTTGAAATTCTTGTCATGCGCTTCTTTATCTCTTTGCATTAGGGTTTTTGTTCTTATTCATCATGTTTACAGATGTTTTCTTATTCTTGTTTATGTCTATAACCTTCTTTGTGTGGAAGATGTTTTGACATTTTCAGGGGCATGGATCTCTAGTATGGTAATGGTGACATCAAGAAATGAAGCTATGCTTAGGACTTAGTTGCTTCATGGTTATATTTTCATATCTATAAGTGATATCATTTTTTTATTTGATCAATTTTTTTTTTTACTCAAAATTCTAACATGGTCTCACTCTTCTAATAATGATAATGATAATTCTATGTGTTATCTTGTAATCATTATTTGTTTTATTTATATGTTATTGTCAACCTTTGTGTAAAAGCAATTTCATAGTTTTTATAAGCAATCTGTTTATGATCATTATATGCTCTTGCTAATGATGATCCTCTTTATGATCTTTATGATCATTATATGCTCTTGATCATTTATGATCATCTCTTGCATATTAACATGATGTTAACAAGAAATGAACCCATGATTATGGCCATTAGTGACTCGTCATTTCATAATTTTTTATAAGTGATATCATGGGTTGAGCATAATTTGCTATATGTTGATCATATTAAACATTTTGATCTATTTTCGTATATATCATGTCATGTTTATTTCAATCGTCATTTACTCAATGTTTATATGGCTTTGAACAATCTTATAATCTTGAAATCTTTGTCATGAGCACCTTGTTCTTGCTGCATTGATATTTATATTCTTATGATTGCAGAGGTTGTCTTGTTCCTACTTGTCTCTAACGTTCCTAGATGGAAGCATTGACATGTGTTTCTTGTCTCCAACATTTCTATATGGAAGCATTGACATTTTTAGGGCATTCATCTCTTGCATATTAACACGGTGTTAACAAAAAATGAACCTGTCCTTAAGATTAGTTGCTTGATGACTATATGTTTTCATATATTATAGTGATATCTTGGCTCATTATTCTATATTGGTATCTATCATGCTCACTCATGTTTATGCTCCTCTATTTATTATATCACATCATGTCTTTTTTCTTGATAATCTTTTGCTCAAAATTTATACAGTCTTGCATAGAAACAATTCCTATTATTTATATGTTCTTGAGCAATGTCGTTTTATCATCTCTTATGATTTTTGGGCTTGTCATATTTATTATATGCTTTACTCTTGGAAGTTTTTTTGTGCAGATTAGCTATCTATGTTGTGGAATAGTTTGCTTCTGCTATTCCTTTCTTGTTTAAGCATATGATGGTTGAGGATCTCTAGTTTTTTCAACATTGTTCATCTTTTCAACTTATCCTTGACTGCAACAAAGATGGTTGATGTTATGATGTTAATAAAGAATGCAATGATGATTTTATCATATTATTTCACAATATTCTAGTAATGTTGTATGATGGACATCCATCTTCTACTGTTCATGCATCTTTCAGCTATGTTGTGAAGACCGTCTGCTAGGTTCATGTTTCGATGTAAAGACTATTCGAGTCTTGTATTCGCAATGTAATCTTCAGTAAGAGCTCTCTGAAGACTATTTCGATGTATGGATCCAAGGTTCTTGTCTTCGTCATACAGTCTATTGCAGAGTTCTTTCAGCTATCAATTGAGTTACAGGTTGTGATGATTTTGCATCCACATGTTCTATTGTATTGGCCATACACTGTTGTGTTATGCAAACGTTCATCATACACCTTGGTTCGAATGCAGTTTCATGATAAGTGGATGATGTCTTCATCAAGTCCACGAGGCGAAGTGTGTTTTTTATTCGCATTGTATCGAGCATTCTGGAAGTTGCCATCAAAGGGAATCTTGGTGTGTTTCCACCTTCCTTCCATTTGTATTATTTCTCTTAGTCATCATTAAAGGGGAGTGTTAGAATATGTAATGATGACTTATGTGGTATATCGGTAAAATATCATTTAAAGGCGTAAAATAACTCTAATATTATAAAATAGAGTTATCCCATGCAACATTATAATTATATTCTTAGTAACCATTCTCTATATAAAGAGGTGGAAATTCATTTATCCCACGTGTTATGGGATGTATGGTAATCCAAATCTCTTGGTATATAAGAGAGGTGAAGGAGACCCTTCTAAATATGTGTTGATTGTAGTTCATCACACATCACATGTTGTGTATGTCATTTGTACACACATGATTGTGACATGATTAGGTGATGGAGTTTGATGTGATGCATATGTGAGGATGCCATGTAACTTTGGAGATGTATTTTCATAATAATGGAAGATGCAACCCTTCCCGTGAACGTACCCCATATTGGGTGAACCACGTATATCGGTGTCCTCTTGTTGTTCTATTTTCTCCAATTTTATTTCATGCTTTATGTTGCTTGGTAGATAGAAGGATAGACTAGTAATGTTTTGCATATTTTATATTGTGTTATGATATTATTTCATATGTTCACAATATTCTAACACCCCTCTTAATGTTTATTTCATTTTCAAGGACTCTCAACATATCTCGAAAATTTTCAATGTCCTTGCTAAGTGCTTTGGTGAAGATATTTGTCACTTCATCCTCAAACTTGCAATAGAGTAGTTCTAGCCACAAAAGTTTGTCTTTGAATACCATGAACATAGCAAAAATCACGTAAGTCGTGACATTCATATTCACCACATATATCACTTCGTAATATTTTAATATGATGACCACTTTCATTTTCAACCATGGCCTTTAATTGTTGAAAAATAGCAGAAAAAAAAAGCAAACACATCATACTTGTTCTTCAAAAGATAAACCAATATTTTTCGTGAAAAACCATCAATGAATTTTAAAAAATACTTGCCTCCTCTAAGAGATGAAGTTCTCATGGGCCCACATACATCACTATGTACAAATCCTAGTATCTGAGATGCTCGTGTTTTGTTATTATCAAATTTGAACCAGAGTTGTTTCCAAGCAAGACATGCTTCACATACACCCTTCTCTTCTTCAATATTAGGCAAACCATTCACTAGATTATGTTTATAAAGCAATTTTTAGTAAAAGTAGTTAAGATGTTGAAAGCTGAACAAGTTAAAAAAGCTTGTTGTTATTATGGTCTTCCATCAAACTTACACATATCATTGCATCTCAACCCTCTAGCAACGAGATGATTATTGGGATCTTTAATCAAACATTGTTTCTTATCAAATACAACTATATAATTTTCATTGGTAATTTTACTAACAAAAAGTAAGTTCATCTTCAAGCTAGGAACAAATAGCATATTTTGTATAGTTTGAACACAATCACCTTAAACTCTCATGTGTACATCGCCTTTGCCCTGTACTTCATGAAAATACTATCATCACCAAGAATCATAATTCATTGTTAGAGAGAGCAAGTTTCGAAAAGTATTCTTGCTTACCGATCATATGCTTTGTGGTCTCCGAGTCAATATAGCAAACACATTGTGAAGTAAAAATATCATTATGAGAGGCCATAAACAAATAATCAGTGGTAGGTTCTTCTGAAGAAATTGTACTACTCTCAACAAAATGACTATGATGTCTTTCTCATTTAGACTGACCTCTAGTTCTATTCTTTTTAGCCTCATGCTTTTGCTTACGATAACATTCATCTTCCTTATGATTAGTCTTGCTACAATAATTGCAATGTTTAGAGCTTTGAGAAATACATGTCTAACTTGAAGAATGTTGCTTCCAATTTTGATTCCCACTGTATTGTCCACCTTGACATCCTATTTCACAAGCCTCTTCCTTTATGACTTCTTGTAAAAGCCGTGTCTAGTTCCGCAAAGTCATTTTTCTTAAGTCTTTGTTCTTCTTGTCGAAGCAATCCTACAGCTTCTTCAAATGCAGGGGTTTTATTCCAGGAAGAGATGCAAAATTATATAACAAAACTATCATACTCATTAGGCAGATGATTAAATAAGATAGTGATGAACTCCCTATCTTTAATATCTGAATCCATAGCAAATAACCCATGCTTAAGTTCTCGCAAGTTTTGAATATGATCCATAATGGAATCCAAAGTGGTCATTTTTAAACCAATCAACTTATTTCTCAATAATAAAATTCAAAGCTCGTTGGAGGTTTCATATAAGCTTTTCAACTTTGTCCAAAATCAACTATAGTTTTAATACTACGAGTATTAGGCCAAATATCATATTCAAAGGAAAACGTGAGAAGAAGTAATGCTTTTTTATTTTTCTTGCAATAATTGTTGGAGATGGGGCCGAGTTTTGGAGTGTGCCCTCTCACAATTACCCAAAGATCACAATATGAAAGAATTTGTTCCATTTTAAGTTTCCATGACTGTTAATTCCTTCCATTTAACTTATGGGATCCAAGCATCATAAAGTTATTAGTGTTGGCCATTTATTCTAAATCTGTATATGATTGTTTTAAATCTACTTATGGCTTTCAGAATTGTCCTAAAAATGCTTATTGCTCCAGAACAGAAAATGCGGAAAAAATAAAGACAGCTTCACCTTCGAGTCTAAGTACTCTAAGCACGAATTTAAAAAGAAAAACTCTGTAGCAAAAAGATTTTGTACCTTGCGGTTCATGACGACTTCTCTGATAACTTTTCAAATCTTTGTTAGGATCAGTGAAGCATGGCTCGAGCCGTACTCGCGAGTGGCACCAAGTCGGCGGTTGAAACGGGTACTCAGGAAATACTCATCGGACCACTCGGCACTCGCCGGAAACTCATGAGAATCGGCAATACTCGCCGGACTCGCTAAAACCCTTCGAAACTCACACGACTCTGGCCCATTACCAGAAGAAAAAAAACATGAACTTTCGAGGTGTAAAAATCATGTTTTGGAGGGAAAAGGCACCTCACAAGCCTATAAACTGAGCATGCAAGTCGTTTTGTTCAGTCATCCATTGGTTTTCGTTTTCTAAGTGTGGAGTGTGGAGTCTCAAGTTCGACTCTCATTCGTTGAGTGTGCACTGTGGAGTCTCATTTGCGTTTTCATTTTCTAAGTGTCCACTATGGAATGTACCTTCGCTGGAGTGTGCACGGTGGAGTGTGCCTTCATTGCCTTCGCGGGAGTGGTTCATTCGCTGCCTTTGCGGGAGTGTTTCGAGTGCCTTCGCTGGAGTGTGCAGTGTGCACTGTGGAGTGTGCCTTCCCTGCCTTCGCGGGAGTGGTTCAAACTTCAAACTTCATTTGGCATTGTTGAAGCAAGCAGTGCTGAAGCAGACTCACGACCGATACCAACTAGGTTTGAAATTAGTTTTCATTATTTTATTTTAGTTTAAGACTTTAGTTTAAGTTTTTAATAAGTTTATTATATATGTTTATTAGTTTAACTTTTTATTCGTTTATTATATATACTATATAGTATATACCATATACAATAAGCTTAAATGTTTATAGTATATACTATATACTATATACTATGATAGTATGAATGTTTTTAATATTTATATAAATTTAAATGTTTTTAATATTTATATAAATTTAAATGTTTTTTATTTCAAAAAATGTTTTTTTCATAAATCTTCTTTTTTTTTTAATTTTAGTTTAAAACTTAAGTTTAAGTTTTTTATATAAACTTAAATTTTTTTAGTTATATAAATGTTTTTATTTATATTTTTATTTATAAATTACAAATAAAATATAACTAAGCCTTATTAAGTTATTAGGCATACCATGAGTTCATTATTTGTCAAAGATATGTCATATAACCAGGCCTTCCTCCCATATTTTTCCATGCTGTTGTAGCATAACAGCATTACCTTAAAATTTAAATAGACAAACAGATATCTTATCATAATGATAAAAACTTAAATGTTTTTATACTAAATTAGTAAATATGTTAAAAAAATTCTAGAGCTAGATAGACATTGTCCCCAATTTCAGAGTCTTCCAGATTTCAAATCTGATTCAGTGTAAAACTTGCATGTGAATGACAGCTTCAAAGGTGCTGATGCCTATTTGGATTGTTAAAAACCAGTGGCTCTTTTCCTTATCTAGTTTTAGATTTAGCATCTATAGACTATTATCTTTTCTGCTGTGTTCCAAATTTATATAAACTTAAATGTTATTATTTAAATAAATGTTCTTTTATAAAAAAATTATTTATATAAATGTTTTTAACTTTTTATATAAACTTAGACATATATAAATGTTCTTTAAACTCTTCCTTTCTCTGAATTATACCACGCTGCAAGGCCCAAGCAACAAGATGAGTCAATTCTGTGTTTGCATGCCCAAGCAATTGTTTGTAATATTGTATGCCCTGTGGCTGAGTATCTCAGCCACACAAGCACAAGAAAAACAATTTAATAATAAATTATAAACATTAAATTAAAAAATGCAATGTTTTATTGTTTACAATTACAAACAATCAATTTTTTTATTGTTTACATTTTGTATTGTTTACAAAGTTCAAAGTCAAACAATCAAATTGATTTGTTTAATAATTGTTTATTAATGTAGAACATTTAATGTTTTTGCAATTCAGATTCCATGGCACCTAAAGCCAAGGCTAGAAGGCCTCTTGATTCAGCGTGGAAATATTGTGCAGGTGAATCCCAATGATGACCACAGGGCCATTTGCAATTTTTGCTCAACCCATATGTCTGGGGGCATAAATAGGTTGAAATACCACCTTGCAAGAATTGCTTACAAAGATGTCATGGTTTTTGACAAATGCCCTGATGAAGTCACAGCTGAAATGGCATTTGCTCTAGATGCCATTAGAGAACAAAGTGAAAAGAGGGCAAGATACAAGTTTGAAACTTCCATGATAGGTAGAGATTCAATGGGACCACCAAATCCAAGTACAGGAGGGTCCTCCACATCAACAATTGCAGGAAAGAGAAGTATAGCTTCTTCATTCTTCCTTCCTCGTACAACCCCAGGATCTCAACCTTCCTTGGAGAGCTTCAATGAAAAGAAGAGAAAGGAGGCTGATATGGCAGTGAGGAGGTTTTGATACCATAACAGCCTTTCATTTAACTATGCAAAGTCGTATTTTTATCAGCCCATGGTTGATGCCATTGCAGCTGCTGGCCCTAGATACAAAGCCCCCTCTTATAATGCACTTAGGGGGAAAGAGCTTGATGAGGAGCTCGAGTGTGTTAAGGAACAATTGGAGACCATTAAAAAGTCATGGAAGTTCACAGGTTGCACAATTTTGTCTGATGGATGGACAGATCAAAGGGGCAGAACAATCATTAATTTTGTTATAGCTTGCCCTAAAGGAACCATGTTCCTAAAATCCATTGATGCATCCTCACATGTTAAGGATGCACATCTGATTTTTCATTGTTAGCATATGTTGTGGAAGACGTTAGGGTGGCAAATGTTGTCCAAGTAGTCAAAAACAACGCTGCAAATTATGTGGCAACCGGAAGGTTGCTTTCTGCAAAATACCCTACCATCTTTCGAACTCCATGTGCTGCCCATTGCATAGACTTTATGCTGGAGGACATCGAGAAGATGGAATGGGTGCAAGCTGTGTGCAAGAGTGCAAACAAATAACCAAGTATATCTATAGCCATGCTTGGGTCTTGAACTTTATGAGGGAATACACACATGGTGAACTCAGTCACCCTGCTATCACATGGTTTGCCACAACCTTTCTTTCCCTCCAAAGCCTTTTGAATGAGTACCAAGCTTTGAGACAGATGTTTTGTAGCCAAGAATGGATACATTGGAAAGATATCACAAAACCAAATGCAGTTGCTGTGACGTTGTCTCTCTTAGGAGATGGTTTGTGGGAGAAAGTCACTGAAATTGTCAGCTTCACTGAGCCACTTATGAAATTCTTGAGGATCATGGATGGAGAGAAATCTACAATGGGATACATCTATGAGTGCATGGATAGGGCCAAAGAGGCCATCAAGGCTTTCTATAAGGGGGATTCATCAAAATATCTCCCTATATGGCAGATTATTGATTCCATTCACCATTGCATGCTGCGGGAGCATATCTCAATCTGGGCTTATTCTATAATCTAGACTCTAGCATTCAAGGTGATCTTGAGGTGATGAGAGGTGTCATGATATGCATTGAGAAGATGTTCCCGAATCCAAAAATTCAAGACAAAATCAACTTGCAACGTGATATGTACAAAGAAGCATCTGCCATGTTTGGATTCAGCTCAACCCAACGACTCAAAGACAAGAAAATGCCCTGTAAGATTCAATTTGTAAAAACTAAATTGTTATAACTTAGAAGTTAGAACTTAGCTTATAAATTTGCTAGTTATCTTTTTCAATTTTGACATTGCAAAACTTGTAATTTTTTATGTTTTTAATTTTTGCAGCCAATTGGTGGATAGATTGTGGCTCTAAGGCACCACAAATACAAGAATTTGCTATCAAAGTTTTAAATCAACCCTGTAGCGCTTCAGGTTGTGAGCGCAATTGGTCAGTATTTGAGCATATCCACAACAAAAAGAGGAACAGGTTGGAGCATGAGAGGTTGGAGAAGTTGGTTTTCATCTACTACAACCTTCGAATGCTCACAAAACAAATGCAGCCAAAGGACCTAGATCCAATTTTATTGGATGATATTGATTTATAGTCTGAGTGGGTTGTGGAGGAGTTTCCTGATGATTTGAGTTGGCTTGATGAAGAGACTCAGGATCCCTCTAGTCTGTCATATTCTCAAATGGAAACTCGAAATACACCTACTTCACAATTGCTTCAATCTGCCGATGTTGGCACTAGCTCCTCGAGGGCATATTTTAGGCGTACTCGTAGTTAAGCATGACACTCGAGTACATGGAGACACTGTCTATTTTGGTTTTCTATTTATGTTATGAGACTGAATTTTGAACTTTGTTGCCATTTCTGATTTTTAAATCACTATGGTATATCGTTTATGGCATATGGTATATGGTTTATGGTTATGGTTTATGGTTTATAATTCATGAATCTATGATCACTATTTAAATTTTTGCATACAAAATTTATGAGATAATGTGCCATATTTGTTTTTCTAGTTGTCGTGTCTTGTCGAGTTTGTCCCGAGTCTTTCCCGAGTTTTTCCTGAGTCGACGAGTCATATGCCAGTCAAGTCTTTGTCGAGTCCGTGTCGCGCAACATTGGTTAGGATACCTCTTTTGTTTATGATGGGTCAACGGGTATCAAAACAAAATGGCAACACTCCTCCATGTAAGCTTTTCCCAACTTGACGGAACGATTTAATATCTCACAAACTTTTAACCTTAGACAAATCAATATCTTCTTTAACATTGAACAAATCAATTTCTTCTCGTCTCTACTCACGCATGGTTATGCTTCAGGTGGCTTACTGAGTTAGGGTTTTGATAGGTTGGACCAACGGTTATAGGTCACTTCTTCGAGCTAGACGTTACTTTCCAACTTCTTCACTAATTACTAGAATTTTGACTGGTATACAAAAAGCGTTCCAACCCCCGGTGTGTAGTTATCTCAAGTCTCTGTACCCCTTTCTTTGTTGTTTTGATCAAGGTTGTTTCTTTTCACACTGTGGATGTAGCTATAAGTGCTCCAACACCTCTTTGCATAAGAATAGTTAACCACTTGTCAAAGCACTCTAATGGCCAATTTATCCAACCGTATGGCGGAGGAGCCATTCATGTTTCACCACTCAATTGGAGCCAACTTATCTCGATCTTTGTTTGCATGCAAATTAGCAAACACTCCATGTCGACTGAGACATTTGATCAATTCACCACACAACATGGCACACTCCTCTTCTTCAGGGACCAACTTGTCTAATGTTAGCATCTATGTTGCACAAAACTCCTAAAATGCCCACATATGGGTACCGAAAACTCGTGAAAACTCAAAAACTTATGGGAAACCTCCAAGGGTCCATGAGCGGCTCGAGACCCATAGGAAATATATAAAAAAAACCTAGTTTCTGGAAAATGAAAACAAATTTACCTCAAAATCGTTTCTAAACCTGCCTACAATTTAACCTCTTGTTCTTATTTTATTGTGAGATAATATGTTATTCAAAAAAATTATATCTGTAAATATATATAATGCATTTCCCCCAACGTACCCATTTTGGGGGGGTCACATTCTCAAGCGTTCCCGTTTCTGAAACTTGTACACATTTCCACGTTTCGTGCAACTTAGGTTAGCATGTACCCATTATGTGCCTTTGGATCTATGTGGGGTTTTTTCTTAGCCCTGCCCCCAAGTGATGGGTTGGCCAAACAAGATGTAGAATAGTATTTTGGGGTAAGGATGTATGCTAAGGTATGGAGTGGAACATTAAAAACGATCTCTTAAAATTCTATTTGATGCGACAAGACTGATCGTCTCTCCAACACTTCAAACGTCTTGTTGTGCAAATAACATGCACCTGTTCAAGTGCACCATGTGCTTGACAGGATCGACATTGACATTGAAGGATAGTTTAATGTGTTATCAACACAATGGCCTCTGTACCAAAGCTAATATTAACCATTACTAATTATCCTGGATTGCATATAATATTTCAATAAGATCGGAACCAAGGCCGAAAGGCAAAGAGAGCCAGAGTATACATTAAGATTATATTCGAAACTCTAAGATTATATTCGAAACTCAAATATCCAAAGATTTAATTTCTTGAAGTGTAATAAATTTTTATGTCTCCATAAATCTACCTTTCTGTATTGATTCATTTGCTTTTTGGTTTAGCTTTAGCCTCACTACTTCTGGATTGATCGCAAGCAGGCGAGGTGGATGGCTTATCTCACTTAGGACGTCTCGATAGAGTAAGTTGCCTAGCTCGCTACAAGCAATTAGGTGCCACACACGAATATGTGCCACTATTTAAGCGATACCATCACAACCACCCCACCCATTGGATGAGTGATAAATTTAAATCTAAATTTAAGATAAAATTGAATTTTATCCTAGTTTTAATTTTTTATTTATCTTAGCCAACGATATCTTTCCCTTACTTATTTGGCTGTAAAACACCTTCAATATTCTCAAATATAATAAGGCATTACTAATTTCTAACTTTCCTTAAGGCCATGCATTTTTTTATTGATAAAGGTCAACAACACCTACTACAAGCCTAGTTTAACTACTCTATAATAAGGCATTACTAATTTCTAACTTTTCCTTCTGACAATGTATTTTTTAAATTGTCAAGGGTCAACTACACCCACTACAAGCCTAGATTTTCAATAATAACAAATCAAATTCTGATCAAAGGTTTGACAGACATGACAAAGGTGACAAAATGTGTTTAACAGGCAGGTCTTAGGTTTCATTGCTAGCCTATCAACTTGGTATCAAAAGTCAAGCATTGTCAGAAGCCTGGCATGAGTGTGTTGGATGTGGAAATCCACGCTTTTCACTGAACCCTTAAGGGTGCCCGACTTATAAAAAATAAAAATAAAAAGCTAGGTTATGGGTCAAATTCCCATCATGTCCAGCTTTCAACAATGAGAATATGAATGCATGGTAGATGAAAATGTAAATGTAGAAATTATTATTATATTGATGTTTTTTAGGTCTTGTTTCACAGATTCAAACAAGAAACTTAGAGTTCTTCTTAAGAGGTTATAGGTTCAAATCCAGAGGGGTAGGGTATGTACACCTTTGTAGACTTTAGCAGTTACATAAGTATACAGAGGGGATCCCTTATCCCATAAACAAAGGGTCTCATACACCAAATTGGTGTCTGGCTTAACTGTAACTATAAAAATAGATGTCTAGCTTAGTTGTTACCTTAAAAATAGATTATTATTATTTTCTTGACTGATTAAACACGTATAACTAAAAACACTGTTGTTAAGTGATCCGAAAATATAAGCAAGCACTGGTGTGGTGTCAAATGATCCAAAAATATATAGCAGCAAAGTGGTATCAAGTTACCCGCCATAGACATCTCCACAAACTTCACATTATCTGATCGAATTACCACTACCATTAATGTAATCACTCATAAAACAACAGAGTTCAAAGCTCAAGAGGCGCAGTACTAATGAAATTCCAAATTGAATAAAATGGTACCTGGTTGGAATGCAGGAGGAAATAAATGATTAGACTGTAGATACCGATGTCTATCAACCTTAGTTTACAAACACAAAATCAGAAAGTAAATTATCCGGTGTGACATAGGGATGAATCTTTGAGAAAGCTATGGGATTGGATGCACAATCAAAGAAACGACGAGTAACAATGGATTGGATGCATTATCAATTGGATCAGAACGAGGAGAAAAGTTCTTGTGGACATTGCATAAATAGAAACATTATAAGTCAAGACAGGAACGTCTGATTTTTTTGTTCAGTTGCTTTCACTGGAGTATGTTTTAGTTGCATTAATTTCAGCCACATGATTATTTGTTTTCATAAAAGTGTGCTTTAATTGCGTTGTCTTTAAAAGTCGGTATAAAGATGTTTTTGTTAATATTTATTAGATTTATGTGGTAAGTAAGAATGAAAAATGATGTATTTTGCTTTTGTTATTGTCGAGATTAAAGTTTTATTTTAGATGTAAAGTAAATTAATTTTATTAATAAGAATTTACTTATCATGGTTTTATTATGATTTAAGTTTTTTTATGCTGAAAAGATTACGTAGAGATTCTGTCTAATTTTAAATTTATTTAGTTGATCAAAATTTTGGATTGATACAAATTTTGATTTATTATTTTTTTAGATTTTCATAGTCAAAGTGAAGTTTGCTACAAGATTAGATGGCCCCTAGGCCTAACATGTCCTTAGTTTTTCTACATCAAAAGTGGTTGGAGCCAAGATTCTAACTTCCTATGCTCTAAAATTTCAACAATCACTAGGAAGTTTACTTGAAGATTAGGCGATTCCTAATCATAGCACAACCTTAGCTTCTCTACATCAAGTAGTTGGAGTCCTCTTGATGGTAAAGTGAGGTCATCCCATCTCTGGATTTCTTTTACATAGTTAGTGTAATTTTATTATTACTAGAAGGTAGACTAAGAGGTCAATCGGTCAAGTAAACCAACTAAAGGTGGTCGGTCAAGTAAACCAACTAAAGGTGGTCCCGACTAAGTCAATTAGCATGCAGGTCATGCAAAAAAAAAGCTAAAGACCTTGGAGTGCCTAAGGTGATCAAAGTTATAACAATGTCTAAATTGACATCACCTCTTCTTGGAATTCATTCTTATCCACTTTTTGGAGTGCCTAAGGTGATCAAAGTTATAACAGTGTCTAAATTGACACCACCTGTTCTTGGAATTCGTTCTTATCCACTTTTTGGAATTCATTCTTATCCACTTTTTGGAGTGCCTAAGGTGATCAAAGTTATAACAGTGTCTAAATTGACACTACCTGTTCTTGGAATTCATTCTTATCCACTTTTTGGAGTGCCTAAGGTGTTCAAAGTTATAATAGTGTCTAAATTAATACCACCTCTTCTTGGAATTCATTCTTATCCACTTATGTGGTCCTCCAGTTCTCCAACATGGTATCAAAGATATTGGTTTGAGACCCAGCTTATTGGGTACAAGTTGCTTTGGAGGTTGTTGCTTGCATACACATTCATGTTGAGTCAGATCTCTCTAGTAGATTGACTTAGGTCTCAACTTGCAAGTTACATTAGGATTTGGCATTGTTATTATGATTTCTAAGCAAGAACCATTGGTTTTGAATGGCCATAGCTATGGCATGTAGGCAACATATGGAAATGCTCTTAAAAAGTAAAGCTCTTTGGGAATTTTAAAAAAAGCAAAGTTCCAAACCCGAAGGATGAATATGAGAAGTTCATTATTAATGGGAAGAAGATCAGGGTTGTAGGAGTTATAACAACCTACATTTCTATTTCACTTTCACACAAGTATGATTGACAAACCGAATCAAGTCTAGAAGGACTTGAAGACCCTATTAGACAATATCTATGAAAGTTAAGTTACGTGGATTGAGAAAAAGTTGATCCTTCTCAATCCTCTCTTCTTTGAGAGGATTGAAGACTATTAGGGTCGCATGAAGGAGCTTCAATAAAAATTTGGTAAATGCGGAGAGGAATTTCTAAAGAAAGGCAGTCAATTTATAGAACTAATTTTGATGAATCCAAAGACACTCTATGATGTTTTACGTATAAAAATTTTTGCTATTTGGTCTTCTAGAAAGAAGACGATAAGGGCTTTTATCTTTGATAATTTTTGTGGTTTGATAATTATGGCACAAAAAAGTTGCTTAATAAAGATAAACTTGAGAATAAGCAACAATCCTACTCCTTAAGGAGAAAAGTCGATAGAACTATAAAGAAAGATCTCAAGAAGACCATGGAGGTTATCATGATAAGGATTGTGTCAATTAGATCAACTAGAAGAGGCATGACGATCAATGATTGACTAAGAAAGGTAAGAAGAAGCAGGCTTGCCAATGTTCCACAAAGGTCATGTCAAGAAGGTTTGTTGGAATAAGACAAAAGATCTTATGGATAGGACTAAAAATCTTGAAGGTGAGGTGTCCACTAGTCAATCAATCGACCTGCAACATCGACTTTTAAAAGGTAAGGGAGATAACTAAACTTCCTCCATGAGTACTTTCTCAGAGATTGCATGCTCACACTTCCAAAATTGAATGGATAATATAAAGTGGTTGTACACACCATATGGCTAGGAATGTTTCTCTCTTTTCTTCATTGTGTAAAGCGATAAAACAATAATTTTTTGTTTCAGATGATTGTGCACTCACTATTGCTAATTGTGGTAAGATCGAATGTCAGGATGATGTGATCATTGATGTTTATCTTGTACCAAATTTGGGTGTAATTTTGTTGTTTGTAACCCCAACCAATGTTATCAAAACCCAACCAGTTATAAAAAAACGCACCGGTTGGATCGGTTTACAAGCTTCACCAAGTCAAATCACGCACTCAAACCGTTTTTGGCCCATTCCATACGAAATTGGTCGGTTTCAAGGCTGAACTGGCCGGTTCCGTACAAAACCGCCCAATTTTCTCCAAACCGGTTGGTTCAGTACAAAATTGATCGGTTTTGTACAAAAACGCCAAGGACCCCAAAAACAGCTAATTTCAAATTCTTTCAATAAAATAAAAAATAGGGTCCATGTGTGAGTTGTTTAATTGACCCACAACCCTTCTAATGTTATAAAAGGAGACTCCCACCCTACATATCAATCACATTTAATTGTTGATGGACTTGGGTCCTCTTCCACAACAAGAGGATGTGAACATTGATGTTGCAGTTAAACAAGTGTCCTCAGGCCTAGGGTAGTCAAGCCATGCTCATGTTGAGGATGTAGATGATGACTCTGAGTCTGAGCATGGGGACTCAGATAATTAGGATATATGATTAGAATCATTAGATTGTAGATTCTAGAGTCTAGACTACAGTCATATGCTTATATTTTGAGTCTTTGACTTTAGAGGCCATTTATAACCTCTTTGTTGATGTATTTTCTTTAGATATGTATTTGCATTCGATTATATTTTCTATTTTGGTTTTATACGCTCTTACTTGCTATATACATGAGAAACTTTGCATATTTGTGTATAATAGTTTGAATTTGCATGGATGCACATGGATATATATGTATTTTTTGAAAATATGAATGTTTTATGTATTTTAGTTCAACCGGTTTTTTGATCCAGTTTGTTACCCAGTTTTAGTCCGGTTCCGGTTCCCGGCGTCGGGGGTCGGCCTGTTCGACCACAGGTTCGGTTCTGATAACATTGACCACAACTAATCCAAACTACTAAAAAGGTTGAATTACGGATTGATAAGTTTGTTGTGGAGGACATATTCTTGATCCCAAAGACAAGCCATATAAGTTATTTTAATTTCCCTAATCTGGAGCCAAGATTGAGTCATGGTGTATGTAAGGGTGTGTGCTTGACAAGCATCATGACACTACATTTGATACTAGTAAGAGTTTTGGAGAGCAAAGATCTAGCTAGAACTTATAAAAGAAAAAACCGAATTTGGAAATGACGGCCACTTTAAACTAGCCATCTGTGAGTCTGTACTATTAAAAAGCAAATGTAACAAATAGTTACCATATAAGCACCCTTCGGACCCCTTTGACCCTGCTCCACAGATTCGAACAAGAAACTCGGGGCTTCCCTGTCATCTTGGCTCACCAAACACCGAAAAGCAAGCACCGGCGTCAGGTGATCCGAAAATATACAGCGGTGGACTGGTATCAAGTTGCCCTTCTTAGACATCTCCACGAATTTCACATAATCTGGTCGAATTACCACTACCCATTAATGTAATCACTCAAAAAACAACATAGTTCAAATCTCAGGAGTCACATTACTAATAAAATTCCAAATGGAGTAAAATGGTACCTGGTGAAGAAGCAGGAGGAGAAAGAAGAGGATCATCCGCCGTTGTTGTGGGGGGACTTGTGGGTCCGGTCACAGAGCGAGCGGTGACATGGCGCTTAGGAAAACATGGGCGCTGTTGATTCTGAATGGCCTTTATTTGCCTTATCCTGCATGTGGGCGAAGAAGGAGCGAAGGGCAGAAGAGATTTGATAGCGCTGCTACTCAGCCTGCCGTGACATGGATGTCCAGATGGAATCGCCATTAGGCGTTCCATCATAACTGGCTTGAATGCAAATGTTAATGGCTACTGTTCACCCAAATGTTAATTTCTGTGGCTCTTAAGCTTCAGACATGGAGCGAAGAGGGCCGCCCCTGTGCTCAAATTTAGCAGACATAATAAATAATTACCTAACCCTAGACGATTGGTCGCAGGCTGGGAGAGATAGATGGGACAGTAGTCTGCTACGAGTATGGGCAAACGCCGGAGGAGAAGGGACGCGAAGGGAGGAGGACTCGCGGTTTGTGAAGGGAATGTGGGGAATTATTTGGGAGAGATGGGAGAAATATCGCGAGTAACAGACCTCGGGTGTATGGTGGAAGGGAGTCACGAAGAATGGCCACACGCAGCAGAGGGACGGAGGAGGTGCAAGATGTGGGAGACGGAGCAGAATGAGGTGCTGCACGATTGAGAACGTGGAGACGGAATGGAAGAAAGGCGTGGAGGAAGAAAACTCTAGCCGAGTGGAGCGAAAGGTTGGGAAGGCCGCTGCCAGGAGAAACGAGAGTGAGGTCGTAAGGGAGCTGGCAGCGGCGGGCAGCGAGGAGAATAGGCGGGCTCGTGAGAAATAGTCCGTTGCTAACAGCTGCGAATAATGGTTGTCCTGGAGGCAGACCCGAGGTAGCAGGTGGCGACCGTAACAAAGGTGGAAACCGTGTGATAAAGCTAGGGAGGGAGAAGTATAAGCGCTAACCAAAACGCCCCCAAGGGCGACTCGCCGGAATGAGGTAGAGCAATTCGTCCTGAAATAATAATTTAGATGTTTAAAATCATGACTCCGGTCATCTTGGTTGTTTTAAAACAGGTTATTTAATTAATAACTAAATTTGATTGTAGAAATTAAGGAATTGTAAAAATAACAGTTTTTATGAACAATTTTAAAAGGTTTATATTCAAAATTAGTTTTATATCTAAAATTAGCTAGAAAGCTAGACGTTTTAGTGGTGAGGAAAGGTAGAAGAAAAAACTATCTTAGCCAAAACTAACCGGAAAGTTATTCTAAAATTAACCTAAAATAACCTAAGACTAAAACTAGGTTAAACTTAAGATAAACCTAAGAACCAACTCTAGACTAGATTTATGAGAAGGAAATAGTGTGAAAACCTAGGGGAAACCCTACCACAAGCCCTACCTAACCTAACTTAGGGTTTCTGAGGAGGAGGGCTAACCTAGTGATTTATCTCATAAGTTCTTATTTAAAATGAAAGTGAGGAGATCTATTTATATGATCTTACATTCACTTTTTACCAATAAAATCTAGGTAGACATGCCTTAAAACAAGTTAATTTGCAATTATAAAAATGTCAAATGAAAATTAAAATAAATTAATAATAAAATATAGACTGAAGTAGGCTACCTAGGGTATTTGCATTAAAACAAGTTAATTTGCAATTATAAAAATGTCAAATGAAAATTAAAATAAATTAATAATAAAATATAGACTAAAGTAGGCTACCTGGGGTATTTGCATCCCTAGGTGCCAAAACACACTCAAATAAGCGAATCACTCCGAACGAAATGCCGGAGTGGGTCGGAGGGAAGGTGTTATGCCCCCTCTAACCCCTATAATGTTGTAAAATCCCTCAACGCCTTCCTCAAAGCACAAAAATGGTCAAATCAAATACTTGTTATACAAATCAAATAGCTCTTACCCTGTGATAATGAATTAGTATACTTTACCAATAGTTGCATATTATCTCTGTATATTACCCATTGGCTACTTTATTTGCTTATAATATTCATATCATCTAGACTCCATTAGGCACTGGTCGCTAACCTTGCACACACACAAGATATTATTTGGTGTCCAAGTGTCTTCGATAGAGTTCCATTGGGCTCTCCCCTAGGAGGCTTTGGCTTCCAAACCAGTGAAGGATAAGTGACTAAGGTGGCAGTGGTCACGTGTCCTGCATATGCTTACCAATGGCAAGACCTGCCATTTCAACCGATAACACTTTAGACATGGAGTGAAGAGGGTCGCCCCTGTGCTCAAATTTAGCAGACATAATAGAGGGTGGTCGTTGAGCCCCTTTCACGGTGTTTGCCTCCCACCGTTTCCCTCCGCCCGTCTGCCTCCCATTGTTTTTGCACCTCCATTTGACTCTTGGAAATTATGGGTCCATCCAGACTCCACCCACCGCTGCTATTTCTTACAAGGACAACGAGGTGTCAACAAGTAACTTTATAGTTAATGTATGGGATAGCTTGGTTTGCACATAAGCACCGTCCCCTCCACTCCTTGCTCTGCTGGGAAAATCTCCCTCTTGGTGACACTCCTACCCCCTCCCACCATCCCAAAGAAACTACCTCCTCGAGAGTTCGATTCTAGAGCCTTTGCAACTCTTCTAAACAGATTCTCCACTCCCTCAAATGCTCAACACCCTGTGAACTCTTCACATATTATCCATGGGTCATGAACACTCGGCACCCACAAAACTTTGCCTCCCCTGTGAGTGAACACTCGGTACCATCAAGGGTTGAACAGTCTGCATATAACCACCACTCCTTTTTGGTTTTGTTTGGTATCAGACTTAACCATGATCGTAATTGGATCGTCCCACCAATAACCCTAAGCGTGAATAGTGTTAGGGTTGAAGTGTATGCTAGGGTTTACTTGAGGTAAAAATAGGGTTTAAGAAAAATCCTTATAAGCAGATGGTCGAGGAGGAGAATACAATCAATCACGGCATTTCCTAGAGAGGGAGTAGCAACACACATAGCAGCCACAACAATTAAACACAGGGCCAAGTTACTATGGATTGTTTTGAAAAAACCTTTTGAGATCTATGAAAGTTGTCATGACTTGTTTTTCTTTTTCACTTGTTCTCTGTTTTTTTTTTCAATGGGTTGGCAATGAGGAGGATCTTTCAGTTTTATAATGTCAATTCTGCTTTTGATTCTTCATGATTAATATCTGGAATTTTTTGAGCCTTTTTAAAGGGTATAGGCACATCTTGGTGGTTAATGTTTCGCATGTTGGTATAATAAATGTTGTGGCAATAATTAAATTTTATCCACGCTTTGATGTTTTGACAATGAAGTATAAATCCACGCTTATAATGCTTTGCGCAATGAAGTATAAATGGATGGTTGAATTTCTTTATAGTTGAATTTCTTTATATGAGCCCACATGTTTTGGGGGTTTTAGCATGTTATTTTTAAACTGAGGTTATATGGTAGTTGGTTTTGTGTTTAATTGGGTTTTCATATTTTATTTATATTAGTGTTATTATTAATGGTTGATAATGATAAAGATGCCAATGAATGGAGTTGCAATTCGTTCCAAGTCTTTGTTAATCAAGGAGACCCTACTTGGGGTTTCCACTGCAGTTCAATGACAATATTGGCTCTTACCTGAGGTCCAATAAAATTCTACTAACCACTAGATTTCTGATAGGTATTTTGTGGAGGGTTCTTCAACTTTAACATACACTAGTATATGGCATTGCTAATGATGATTTGTCTGGTGTTTGGAGTTGCAAATGGTGCAGCCCTTGATATCAGGGAGAACCTCTTTGGTGTTTCTGTTGCATCTCAATGACAGCACTGGACTCTTACTGAGGCTTTAGATTTTGAAGTAGAATTCGTTTCTATTTTTTTAATATTATTATGAGATTTTTGGGGCTTTGTAATTTTAAACGATTACTTTTTTTAATATTTTTTCTATTATGTCAGTGTATGTATATAACTTTGTTATTGTAGATAACTTGTTAAAATTTGTTTGTTTATTACACTTTAATATCTTATTGAGTGGGTTTGCATTGCTCTTTAAAACCTAATGATTCGGTAAGTATGAAAATCTCAGATGTCACTCTTCCTAAACCCTCGTTAAATCAGTGGACGTTAATCATCTTCATCATCATCATCAAAAGAATTCTAAGATTCAACTATTCTTATCACTGTTCATCTGGCAGTTACCTATGTACATGTATACTAAGAAAAGAATATGATTGCATATTTATTATCAAAAGATTCGATAAGTATGAAAAGCTCAGATGTCGCCTTTCCTAAACCCTCGTTAAATCAGTGGACGTCAATCATCTTCATCATCATCATCAAAAGAATTATATGATCCAACTATTTTTATCATTGTTCATTTGATAGTTACCTATGTTCATGTATACTAAGAAACGAATATGATTACATATTTATTATCAAAAGAAGGCTTGTAGATAGCTCCTAGTACCTAGAAAATAGGGAAAATATGAGTATGTTTTGGCTACATAATACCCATGACCCTTTTTATGAATTTATGTTAGATAGTTAACATTGTTTTGGTGCAAGGGAATGTTAGTCTATGTCATAGAATTTTAGTTTATGGAGACAACAAGTTCTAGTTAATAATGTTTTGAATATAAGTTTTAATTAATGTAAGGATGAATGTATGTAGTTTTTTTAAAGGCTATTTTCTGGTAGAATAATTTACAATTTCTGTTGTAGAATAAATTTGTAAAAGTATTTAAGAAGTGTTTAATTTTTTTGGGATATTATATAAATATTTTTTTTGGAAGATTTGGATTATATTTATCTTTTTTCAGATAGGGATGGAGTGGTACTTAGATACACTCACATTGTTGAAAATGTACTATGCCAAAAAGTATTTAGAAATATGAATTTCATTTTCACTAATAAAATTGTGATAATTTTTTCTCAGGGAAAAATGTGTTTTGATTTTTTGTGTCCAATAGTCTACTTAACTAAAATGAAGTTTCCAAAATATATATATATATANCCAAGTTTACATCATTAAATAGAAGAAGGATTTTTCTTGTGGTTTGTGCAGGTTACTCAAAGCATGTTGTCCTCCTCCTCTTGCTCCTCTAGCTCAAATATTACTTGGAGGACTCTTCAATGGAAGTGGTGTACAAGTTCTCATTCTCTTCTTCTAAATCCTATTATGGATCTTGTGTATTTTGATAATGTAAAACTCTTTAATTCTTGTTCTCAATCACTGGCATACTAATCTACCAGGTAAGATAAATTATAATACCTTGTAAAAAAAAATCAGACATTTTATATACTACACATTTTCATAATTCTCAATGATTATAAATTAATATATAACTATTCAAATTGAGTGATAGGTATGGCCTCACTTGATTTTCATCCTATAAAAGTGAAGAAAACAAGAGCTATAAACTTTTTTACCTTATCTTAGAAAAACTAATCTTGGACTTCATGAAATACATTTAATAAGCTAAAGACATAAAAGCCATGTCATCAACGTATATCAAACTCTTGATATGAAATGCAAATTTGTAAGAACTATGAATGTTGGTGTGACCATTAAGTTATTTGCTCAATTGTATATTCATGAAAGTTAAACTTATTATTTAGAACTCCTTATATAGTGAGTGTATGTTATTCATTAAATTAAATATAATGTTATGGTGAATTGAATGAATTTTACAATATAAGTAAATAAATATCTAAAATTTACATTTATTTTGTGTTAATAGTGATTTAGTTTGATTTTTGTAAGAAGTATAATAATTTACAATTATATAAAATTTATATTTGTTTTGTGTTAATAATGGTTTAGTTTGGATTTTTAAGAAGTATAACAATTTACATGGATGAATTTTTTTATAAATGTTATCCACAAATATGGGAAATGTTCCTTAAATTTCTACATGACATTCTCTTTAAAAAAATACTACATACACATATTTTTGAGGTGAGGTGTCTTTAATTATCATTTTTTTATTTGTTTACCTTACCATTACCTTATCTTATCAAATGTAGTGGAGGTAACAGTGGTGAATCCACAAGTTTACCATCACCTTTCCTCTTATGCAATGGTGATAGCAATGGCTCTAATAAGAACATAAAAATAGTGTATCTTTCAAAATTTTCATCAATGAATTCAAATCACTTGAATAAGCATGCTTGCAATATGCAATGTTAATAAATGCGGTTCTTTAATCGTACAACTTAATTTTTTTAATACAAGTAAAGGTTTTATGTCCACAACACTTTCTCGCATCATGCTAGCATAACCTTATTGTGTGTTCTTTTAAAGGTCCACATCTATAAGCTTCCATTAAAAAATATAACATTGCATCATAAGGAGTGAAAAGAACCTCTTCTTACTAAAAGTTCAAAAACATTCATAAGTCACGAGGGTGAGTTGGGTTAGTGAAAGAGAAGATTTCTTTTAGCTCCCAACAAAAATTCATTCCTCATAAGAAGTGGTCAATGTGCTCTCCACAAGGGGAGCATTGAATTATCAAGGATGAAATGAACAAAGTTCATTTACTATTAATTATCCAACATAAAAATGGCAATATACATAAATACATATAGAACAATTAAGTAATAATTTAACAAGAATATCATAGATGATACAATTTACAATGTGATGTGCAGGTGTATTTAAAGGATTGATTAGTCACAAGGGTTGATCCTAGGTCATGTCCCTTCAATAGGTCATGTCGTAAGTTAGGATGTGTCATGTCATTTATTATTATTATTGATTATTCATTGATGTTTAATATTTATATATTTGTGTTTGTTACATTGCATGTCTTTTTAAAGATGTTTTGTCCTCAAAGTCTTTTATATTTATATTTATGCTTGTTACACATCAGTTATTAAGTCACGTCAAGAGGTTTACAATGCTTATAAGAGATGGATGACTATCATTTAAGGCCACAACAAAGAAAACATGGATGCAATCAAACAAAAAAATTACAACAACAAAAGTGACGTGAAGCACCACGTTTTTCATAATACTAGAAAAATACATCATATAAACATTCTAAGTCCACATAATCACATCATCTGCACCACTAAGCCTTATACCACTATGGTTGAGGACCTTTACGTAACTCTCCCATTCGACCATGCAATCATTTTCGAGCCCCAAATCTTGGCAGTATGTCAATATATGATGCCCATGTACCAGTGATTGTATCTCATTCTCTTATGCTTCTTGCTATGCAATTAAGTAGTTTAGTTGTAAACATTCATCCTCAATAACGATAACTTTGGGGACTAAACACAACTAACAACACATAACAAATCCAACAACAACCTCATTGAAAGATATTAACATATGCATATAAGATTGGGGGCATGCCTTAGGAGATCAACATAAAAAGTGGTATGTCAATATTCGTATAAGTGCTCTTCAAGAGGATGCGATTGATGATGATCAATTCCAAGAAGGATAATCTCCTTGTTTACATTGACCTTTCGAATTTATGACATTTTTAAATCTCTCTCCATCTCATATATCAAACATTTGCATTGTTACTTACATGTTGTGGCTTGGGAAGTTTGCACTAGTTGATTTTTGGCGACCCTTCTGTTGGTTGCGTTGAGATTTTGTCAAGTTAGTCTTAGTGTAGGTCTACTTAAATCATTTGACCCCTTTAAGTGGGTTCAACCAGCTTCTAATCTTGCCCATAAGGGCCATTGCCTTCCTAAGAGGGTGTTGCCTTACCCTTGTCGTTACTTTCTCATGCTAACTATCATTGATGACTATAGGGAATTCATTCAATTAACTAAGTTTAGTTTTACTTTCCTAAATCAGAACTAGCTCTCTAAAGTTTGGCACATTTGAATTCAAACCAAAGGGAATGCCAACTTAGCAAAGCAACCATCTTTTTCCATTTAACTATGAAAAAAAGGTTATGTAGATGGCATTTATTTTTAAAAAAAGAAGAAGAAAAAGCATGCCTCTTAGAGTAAGATCCAAAGATAATTCTCCAAAGGTTCAAGTCAAGTCTTCAAACATACTCTTTCAAAGCTCCAAAAATATTGTCCACAAATCAAACAACCCAAAGAGTTTGACCCCCTAAACCTCTCCAAAGCACAACCAAATTTATGAAAAGGGAAATTCCTCCATGAGACATGTGCTAGATAGTACAAAAGATGCCCTCGAAGAGGGCCAATTCCATCAAAAGTGATAGAAAGGAGCATCCAAGTGGAACACATTCTCCTAAAATGGCACAAAATTCTTCAAGATGTTGAACGCCCTTCAAGGAAGATATCAAAGAGTGTGGAGTAAGGCTCCAAACAAGCTGGTCATAGAGTGATTTCACTAGACTTAGCGTTGCTAGTAAACTCCTCCAAGGACCAATACCCTCAAACGGTTGTCCAAGAATTCACTTCCACGGGATCCAGATGTCTAAGTGCTATCCTATTCTTCATGTTTCAGAGGTAAAATGGTTGCTTCTCTTAGACTTTGCACATGCATTCATAAGAGTCTCTGCTAAGCGCGCATCAAGATGATGTCATTATAGCTTGAACCCGGACTTGATGCACATGGAATTTGAATGAGCCCGGGATCTCTGTCTACTATTTTGTCAAACTTTGAATGAGCAACAACTCTTGGTGTACCTATCCGACCAGGAATTCAAAATTTTATACATAAAATTAACTTTTAAGGTCTCATTTGGTGTACTTTCCTGTCAATGTAATTTTAGCCGACGTACTTGTTACCAATGTTGTCAAAGGGAATTCAGAGGACTATAGCTGCACCACATTTTGTTGTGGAGCGCTCATCATTACACCTGAGCCTGCTTGGAGCTGGATTTTCCTCTTCATGTGAGAACCTTATCTGGGATGCTGAGAGGACGCAGGGGTGGCAACAAGATGGAGCTTTGTGAAGCAAAGCAAAGCTGGGAGTGGAGGGCACAGTGCTTGACGTGTAGACCAAGGGAAAACAATATCCACCCACAACAGAGTGATTAATGCTCTTGCTGCTCACATGCACATAGATTCTGCGCAGGGAGAGATGCTTGCCGGAGCAGCTTGCCAGAAACAATGGATGGGGATGTCAAGTGCCCACCCCATGGATGCCCATGCCCCGTCATCCACCCCTCTGTTGATCACGGCAACATGAGGCTCCAGGCAATCAATCGGCAGTCTAAAATAAATGACGGGATCGACAGTCTGGCATCCTTGATCCTCTATAGATCCGACAGGTAGGCGATGGGATCAACAGTAAAGGACCCCGCAGGACGACTGCCTTCTTCAATCGTTGAGTTTAGAGGGGAAGAACCTTCAACCAGGCATAATAGGATAAGAGAGTAGAACCTTCAACCAGGCATAACAAGATAAGAGAGCAGAACCTTCAACCAGGCAAAACCATAACCTTCAACCAGGAAAAGAAACTGATGCAAACTTCGGCAGCCAGGTAAGTGCAAAAGCCATGTCGTCGTCTTCTGGATGGTTAGACAGTTTGAAACGAAAAGAATAGTTATAGTAGCTCCGTCTAGAAATTTTACAATGAATTTCCGTGATAGATCCATTGTTTAGAAGACTTACAAGAAAAATCAGTTTGCAACCACCTCTAAAGTCTAATAACATTTAAACACCTGTTTGTTTACGCTTGTTCAAAATTAATTAAATGGTCTTCTTAATGCCATAGCCATGCAAAGCTTTATTGAAGATGAATAACCAATTGTTTACCTCAAATCGCCAAGCGGGCCTTTTCTCTACTTCAAGATTATACTGATCTATTAGCTTATATATCATATCGATTTAACTAGATCACTCTTCAAAACAAAGTTAACAACGATCTCAACCATCAACACTGAGCAACAATTCTAAAATGTTATATTATTGCCAATATGGCCAATTTTTTTTATCAACATTGAGATTAAGATAGGCAGAGTTGTATAACAAAACGGAGTCCAAGTAGATCTCTGCAATAAAGCTTTGCATGGCTATGGCTTTAAGAAGGCCATGTAATTAATTTTGAACAAGTGTAAACAAACAATTGTTTAAATGTTGTTAAACTTTAGAGGTGGCTGCAAACTTATTTTTTTTGTAAGTTTTCTAAACAATGGATCTATCACGAAAATTCACTGTAAAATTTCTAGATAGAGCTATTATAACTCTTATTTTCGTTTCAAACTGTCTAACCATCCAGAAGACAACGACATGGCTTTTGCACTTACCTAGCTAACGGAGTTTGTATTAGCTGCTTTGCCTGGTTGAAGGTTCTGCTCGCTTATCCCGTTATGCCTGGTTGAAGGTTCTCCCCCTCTGAACTCAACGATTGAAGAAGGTAGCCGTCCTGCGGGGTCCTTTACTACCGATCCCGTTGCCTACATATTAGATCTACGGAGGATCAAGGATGACAGACTGTCGATCCCGTCATTTATTTCAGACTGCCGATTGATTGCCTAGAGCCCCGTGTTGCCGTGATCAACGGAGGGGTGGATGACGGGGCATGGGCATCCATGGGGTGGGCGCTCGGCATCCCCATCCATTGTTTCCGGCAAACTGCTTCGACAAGCATATCTCCCTGCACAGAATCTTGGTGCATGTGAGGACCCCGCAACAAGAGCATTAATCACTCTGTTGCGGGGTGGATATTGTGGGAGTAAGCTATCTACCTGATGATTTGCACCGGGGCCCACCCGACGCCGTCGAGTGATAGCTTAGTCCGTTACCCTTCTGTGAGACCAAGAACGATCAGATTTTGCTTCTTCTCCGACGTTTTCATGACAGATTAATTCTACAACAAACTACTACTACACTCCGGTATAATGCAATAATGAAGAACATTGATTTACCAAATCACCAAGAACTGGGTCTGCTTTTCCAAAATCAAATCTCAATACATATGAGACTTGCTTTCAATTATTTTGTTTCATTATCCATGTTGGCATCTTCAACATTAAGAAAATGGATTGCACATGGAGGGTACTATACACTCAATTAAAGCTTATCCAACACCTACTTTCACACCGACGACGCTCTCGAATTCATCCATTCATAAATTTAGCCATGGAAATTCTTGTTTTTTTAAGAGCAACTTTAAAATTGTAAGTTTTGATTGGAATTTTTTAATGAAAATTGCAAATGTATGTTTGGAACTGTATGATTTTAGTCAACTCCATAAAAATAACTAGAAAATCTAAAATTTAGAACGATTTACCAACTCCCTTGTAACAATTAATCAACTCCCTTGTTTGTTTTATGAAACCCAATCCAGGTTTAAACCCTGGATTCTTTATCCTTCATGATCACAGCGGTTAAAGTTTTAAACTAGCATACACACAGAACATTGGCGTTATCAAATCCATACCAACTAAATTTCAAATTAGAAGTTTTTAGAATCTTTCGCGTTGGAATTGATCTAATGATATGCTTATTATATAGATCTCAATCCTGAAATCAAAACCTGCCCATAACAGAATCTACCTTTTAAAATATATACACTACATAATTTCGCATTAGGTTTAGATTGATATAGTTTGTAGATTCAATTTGATTTGGTAAATTAGTGTTCTTTATTATTGCATTATACTAGAGTGTAATAGTAGTTTGTTGTAGAATTGATCTGCCATGAAAACGCTGAAGAAGAAGGAGAATTTGGTCGTTCTTGATCTCAAGGATAACCGAGAAAGCTATCACTTTATGGCGTCAGGTGGACCCCGATACAAATCGTAGAGTAGATAGCTTACTCCGATATTGTTTGCCTAGACTAAGCTATTATGTGCATTAATTGTGAAGTTACATGTTGATTCCCTACCGTCACGGTCAGAAATAACAGTTGAAGGGGGCCGCAATTTTGAGAGTCAAACGGAGGAGAAAAAGTGTGAGGAGACAGCTGGGCCCGGAGGGAAGGCAAAAAATATTTTACATGTCATTGGTTATTTAATGCCTTGTCGACAGCATTGCGAGCCATTAGATCTTAATGGCTCGCAATGCTGTCTCCAGGGCATTGAGATCCAATGGCTGACAATGCTGCCACTAGGACATTAAATAACCAATGGCATGTCGGATATTGTTGGCCCGGAGGGAAACAGCAGGAAGCCAACGCCGTGAGAGGGGCTCGTATCTCTACGGTGCAAATCGTCGAGAGATTAGCCCACTCTCTTGATTAGACGAAGAGTTCAAAGCACAGTACAATGGAGGCTGGAGTGATCAAATCAAATCGCAACACAACCTGCAAGTTGCAACCTGTCACGGACCATGCATGGCCGATTGCTCGCTGCATCTCAGTCCGTCGCGAATCTGCCACCATTGCAGGACAGCGAGCTCAGTGCGCACTTTTCCATGTGCCAAGCCTATCCTTCTGCGGCCTGCCTCCTCATTTGGAAAAGCAGCTCACTCCAAGGGACCGTTGTTAAAAGTAGCAGCGAAAATGGAGGAAAAAATAAATGATTGGATTGCAGATACCGATATGCTATGAAGAAGTATATGCGATTTTCAGTCACAATTTTGATCGGATTTAAGAAAATCCACCTGAATAACAACAACAGGGGGTTTTGGTTGTTTTTAATCTCAGGCGGTATGCTATCAACCTTGGTCCTTAGTTTACAATCATAAAATTAGAAAGAATATCATTGAATGATGGAAATATAAGTCCTGAACAGATATTAAACTTTTTATATGAATTTAATAAAGGCTTATATTTCCTCAGTCATAAGCTCTTACTATTGGCTCCCATCCTCAATCCCAAATCTAAGTATTTAAGAACATTAAACTTCTTTCCATGAATATAACATAGGTTTTTATCTAGTCAATTATAAAGCGCCACCATTCACTTTCACTGTCAACTCCAAATCTTGAAATAGCTATGAAATTGCATGCAAAATCAATGAAAATAATGAAATAAATTGAATCTATAACCATTATAAGTCAAGCCAGTGACATGTGATTTTATTCAAGTCAAGCCAATGACATGTGATTTTATTTCTGATAGTTGCTTTATTTTTTAATATAAATTAAAAAATTTATATTGAAAAGAATATAAGATGTTGATTTTTTAATATAAATTAAAAAATATATATATGAAAAAGAATAATTTAAGTTTAAAGTTTTTGTTTCATTAAACTTATTTGAACAATACAATATCATAATAAAATAAATATTATTACAATCATAAAAATAATTAAAAAATGTTAATTCTATTTTATTTAACAAGATCATAGATAAAAATCTGAATAAGAAAAAGAAACAAAGTTTTATCCAAATAAAAAGGATATGATATGATTCTTCTAAGTAGTGTACAATTATACCATTATTAAAATTAATAGTAAATTTATTTTGCAATGTCATAATTTAATCAATTTGATGAAGAAGTTATTAGGGGAGAGAAGCCACTAGTGGTGCATTTCTTTTACCATTAGTTTTTCAACTTAATTCTCCATGTTTTTTATAGTTTTTTTCTATCACATATACTTTGGCCAAATTGTCTAGTTTTAGTCTGTTTGAATGTATTTTTTTATTCGGATCAATGCTTGAATATTGATGTGACTTAAAATGAGAATTCAAATTTCAATTATTCATGTAAATTTCAAAATGTAGAAAAACGTTTTTTGATAATGATTTTAAAAACATAAAAATATTGTCAATGACTTCTACATAAAGTACTTTTAAAAACCACTTACCCCTATCCCATTCATAACGGTGATTACTTAATAGATAAAAGATAAGAGTTGGACTTACACCTTGGCTCATAGGTTGGTCATGGCGGCATCTAAGGTTTTGAGTTTTCCCTTGATTCAGAGTGGATACTAGCTGTTGGAAGCAACTCTTTACAGTTTCTCTAGCTGTTGTGCCTCTTCTTGTGGGAGATAACAGTCAGGTGTCTGGTGACTGGTACTTTGTTAATCTTTGGGGTTTTCTTTGAAGGTTCGATGGGTCATCTACTGTTTTAGGTTCAAATCACTGATGTGCAGGGTGGTCTGTCTAAGGTGTCTATGGGAGCATCGCTTACTATGGGCCCCCTCTTGTCCGATAAAGCAAACCTCCTTTTTTCCTTTGAGCTTCCCTATTGAGGTTAAGGAACTGAAGGTCATTAGACTAGGAGAACCTGTAGCTTTGGGTGGCGGCCCTGCTCCTTGTAATGGAGGTGGACTTTCCCGAAGTATAGAGGAGTCGGATTGACATCATATGGCACTAAAGGCTCTAAAAATTTGAGTTGAAGGTATCAATATGACCATAGGGAAAGATGTCCAGCTTGGACGAGCCCTTTGTTTATCAGCCTATACCATTGTTAGAAAAGTGTGTTTAGAGAATATTAGCAGGACTGCTCGTATGGCTTGGGTTACTAAGAATTGGAAGCCTTTATTAGATTATTATCCTAGGGTTCATATGCTCGTTGACAACTGGCTTGTCTTCCATTTTGTAGACAGAGATCATGCTACTCGTATTATGGCTAGGCCATGGGTTATCAGAAAAGGATAATTATGTCTTAAGCGTTAGCATTCAGACTTTAAACCTCATACGGATCAGTTCCAGAGGAATCACTTTTGGCTCCTCCTAAAAGGTTATCCATTGGAATTATGGTGTAGAGACACTTTTTGAATATGTGGCGAATCATATAGGGAGATTTATCTATTTTGACGATAAATCCCTACTTCATGAGGACAAAAAAATTGCATGGGTTCTTATGGAGTTGGATGTGGATCTAGGTCTACATGTAGAGGTCACTATTACATGGGGAGTCAAAGTCATCAGGAAACCCTTAGATTATTGGCGAACTATGTTTCATTTCCATGCTTGTGGGGAAGCGGGACACCTAGAAAATATTTTCCCTACCACTTAGAGAGTGCGGAGTTTGGTACAAACCAAAAAGGATCCTCTAGTTGTTAGGGAAATGGATGAGACAACAACATTTTATTCCACACTTAGAGACTCGTCCTCTTTTGATTCACCTGACAACAAATGAGAAGACTCACTCTCTCAAGTAATTTAAATAAATCATTTACTAAGTTTTATGAGTCTCTTTCGGATTCTGAAGTTCAGAATCTAGAAGAAGTGGAACTTCATCACCCCACTGCTCTCGCCCTGACTGGTGATAGGGTTTGCAGGGAACTTCATCACCCTGCTGCTCCCACCTTGACTGGTGACTGCTCAGTACCCATCTCTCTTCCCCAACTCGGTACATATATTGTGGATGGGGACTTTGGGAATGTCCTAATTTCTTCTTCTCCAACAGATATCCTTCTTAAAAATTTGCAGTTAGTATTTGATTCTCAACTTCTGAGAGATGAGTAGGACTCCCTTAGTAACATTGGAAGCCCAAATATGTTTTTGAGTACTAGGGTTTTTGGTACTAATAAGATTGTTCTACAACAAAACACTCGGGGAGGGGAGGGGGTGGGNCCACCAAATCCAAATATTATTGTTAGGAAAAAGAATGGTGGTAGGCATAAGAAAGCATCATTGGGATCTTCCTTGGGAGATTATGGGGATCCTAATGGTAGGGGAAACAATGATTCTTCTCCCTTGACTAGTGAGTTTTTGGATTCCTGGGATGACCTATCCCTTGTATTCTGGCCTCTTAGAGCAGAGTCAACCATTAATTTGGTTACTTAAAGCTTTTTCTATCCTTGAATGTCGGAGGGGTTCTGGGCACCCTTTAGCTTGCTTCCCTTAAGCGATTATTGAAGGTGACCTCTCCAGATATTATTTTGTTTCAGGAAAGTATGGTCGCTGGTGTGAAAGCTAGGGATTGATCATGGGGTCTTTGTCTGTCTTGAGAATGTTGTTTTTGTGTACTATGTTGGCCTCTCCAAGGAACTCCTTTCGGATTGGAACCCTTTGAAAGTTAATCTCTGCCCTTATCAGACCAATGGTGGCATACTTTTGGAAGGACACAACAGAAATTTAGATCTACCTATTATAATCATAAATTGCTACGTTCCTTATGCTGACTGTATGGAGTTTTGGAACAATATTGAACAAAGTGGTATAATGGACTGCTCTTTCATATTCTTGCCGGGGACCTCAAATTTACGGTCTCTGCTAGGGATACATGGGTGTTAGCACCATTTTTGGTTAGCAATTGGAAGAAGGGGCAGACCTTAGGAGAAATAAGGAAAGAGTTGAAAATTTTACAATATGACCAGAGATATGTTGAAAAGGGATTAAAAATAATAAAAGGAGAGTTATTTATGAGCTTAAAAGCCTAATATTTTGAAAATCATGGTTTAAAGTATTGGAAATAGGCTTAAATCTTAAAAAGTTGCCCCCATGTTATCTTATGGAAAGATCTAATGGTGTAGATCCGCAACTAAAAAGATCCACGACTATGAATAAATCCGTTGGTTTAAGTTGTGCGAGGAAATAAATTTTGGTGGCTAGCAAAATGAGTTAAGGGAAACAAAGATCAACGGTCGGGTGGAAAAGGCAATGTAGATCTACGGTTAGGAAATATTCTGCTGATGGAACTAGCGCGGAGGAATGAACTTTTCCAATCAGTGGAAAAAGTTGCATCCTGCATAAATCAACGACGGATATCAAGATGAAAAGATGATCGACGGTTGATAATCATTCCGCTAGGTGAACATCCACAGAGAAAATAAAATGGGAAATCAACAAAAAGTGGTACAACCCGCGAAGATCTATGGTTGAGATTGAGGCCCGATCAATATTGACGATTGATGTTCATTCCGTCGTTTGAAGTTGAGCGGATAAAGAAAGTTTTAAAATCGACGTAATTGATTAAAGGACCCACATGATCAAGGGTGTAGATTTGATGAAGGTAAGATCTGCTGTCCAGAATGATTCTGCTACTACAACTAGTGCGGATAAAACTACAGGGAGCCCCAATGGAATTGATTAAAGAGGGAAATAAATCAATTGCTAATATTTTTGTTGATCTAAGATCTATGATGGAGGATGATTCCGCTGCCGGAAGTTGCATATTGTTTATAAAAATAGATTTGAGCAGAATCTTTAAAGGCGGAAATCGATCAACAATGGAAGTTTATCAAGGATGAGATCAAGGGTCAGTTGTTAATCTGCCAATAAAAGGTGCAGTTTGGTTATTGTCTGGACGAGTGACATTAAATCAGGAAAAAGATCTATGGTAGTGAGAAAATGAATGATAGATCTATGGTTGTGAAGAGATCTGCTACCAAGACTTGCAGGGAGGATAGAAGCAGACATGGTGCAATTGGGAAGGTAAAAGTTAAATAGTGATTGAGATAAACGGTTGAAAATAAAATGAGATCAGATCCATGGATATAGAAAGATCTAATTGAGTAAGATGCATGACAAATAGGTAGAATAAAATCATATAAAAGAAAAGTACATGGAGAAGGACCATTTGTCTTTTATGCATTGGAACTCGAAAGCTCATCACTGTGCAGAAGAAGCCAACTCGGACAAATCCTTTCCACTTGTCAATTGACCAGGTAGGCCATTTTTCTTCCACTAAAGAGTATTTAAAATGGACAGTGTAGAGGGAGTAGGAGCTCAGGTCTTGGAATACCGGAAGATTGAAGAGGTTTTTGAAGATAAGGACTGTGAAGTTTTTGATACATTAATGTCATTTCGTTCAATAAATGAGTTAAAATCTAAATTAAAATTGTTGAAGGACCAGGGTACAGATGTTCATGGTGTCTATAGGTCTTATTTTCAGTTTTTTTGCCCAGAACAAACTCTAGGTTTTCCCGAGTTCATTGACTGGTGTGCTTCAAATTATTCCTCTTCTGAGAGGGTAATTATGGACGCAGCTAAGTCTAAAATCTTGTGTCCTGTTAACCCATTAATTGTCCGAGATACCTTTGCAGTTCCTGCCATATTTACCCAAGTATGTGAATATTTTAATGAAGAAATCCTGGTACAATCATTTCACGATTCATCCGTTGAACATAAACAATCCTTTTTCACCACTTGTTTCAGACCAGATGTCTCTTTACAGAATCAAGCTTTCCATGTGGATACAAATCTATTCAATGATGAAACCTAGTTAGTCATTTCCCTCATGAGTCAGTTCCTAGGTTTAGATACTGACAAATACATCACTGAATTATTAATGAGTCCCCTTTTTAAAGTCAGCACTAGCTCAGTTGAGTCTTCCCAGATAGGTCAATCTGTTTGCCTTAAATATGATGAATTCCTAACTAAGAGCATTCACTCACAACTAGTGAATTTCCACAACACAAGATTTTCCAGATTCCAGTCATACCTAGTGAGAATGTTCTTATTATTCCATAAGGAGAACTTGTAGTTCCCAAAAATGGTCTTAACTGATGAAATCAAGACAAACTTCTGCAAGTACATGAATTTCTTAATGGTTGAAGTATACAATGTCTTTTTCCAACATAAGTTGCTAAGAGTGTTACCAATTATGAAAGAGTTATTACAGTTTTCACCAGAAAAGAGAATTAGGGATTGGTTTTTACTAAAAGAAGGTATTGTCATTAGAGTGTAGGGATTTGTTCATGAACCATATATCTTGTTTGCCTTTGTTACCCCCAATAATTTTGCATTAAAATTGATTAGGCAAAATCTCATTGTTGAGAATGAGCATTTCATCAATTTCAGAAAATCTTCAGAGATCAAGTTTCCCTGGGTGGTAGGCCCTTTCATTATAAAAAACAAAGTTGCTTTACATGTGGTAGAAAGTCTGTTGAAAGAGATGGAGTTCCAAACAACTACAACCATTAACTATGACCCCCATCACATTATTTCTATGAGGAGGTAGGTCAATAAAAACAAACCATTTGAACATCAGGAGATTGAAGGCCTAAGTGAGAATGCAAATTGGGCATATTATCCTCTGTCAACACAGAATGAAGAAGACATGCAACAAGGATCCACATCTCCAATGAAAGATGATGATGATACACAGCCAGATCCATTGGCCATTGTTCCAACACCACAGGTTGTCGCTCCTATTGCTAGTCACTCTGAGAGGACTAATAAAAGGGACTTTTTCTGATGCTATGGAGACTGACCATGAAGATAATACGACAGCATCGAAGAAGAAAAAGGTGGAAGGGAAAGGTGAACTAATACAGTTAACATAAACTAAAGGGAAGAAAAAGCAAATGCAAGTCAAAGGTCGAGCCTTTGAAATAAAGTAGTATGCTTTCTCTGAGACTCCTGAGGACTCTACAAATCAATTTAAAACTAGAGCAGGGTTGTTTGACAAATACAGGGATGATACAGAGATAGCTACAAATGAATCCTTGAAACTATATGCTGATGTGAGGAAAATGCCAAATAAGGATGTGTCTTTGGTTACTGTTAGAGACCATACTCAGAACACTCTAAATCTAGTAATAGCCACCAAGAACAAAGTTGCAAAGATGAGGATGAACCTGGAGAACATCCTTGTACCTAACATGATACATTTGCACAAGCAAACAAGAGAGGTAATTTACAGTGACCTGCTTAAGGCAACTTTGAAAGTATCTAGATTGTAGTAAACCAAGAGCAAAATTGAGAACCAATAGAGGCAAGAAAGGAGATTTATTGGCTGTTGATTATGAAGCAAATAAGGGAGAAGCAACTCATAATTTGCTTAATGAAAAGGAGAACACTATTCCGCTACTCAAAAAGAAACTAAAGATCCCTGCCACTCAACTCATTCAAGCCTCAGAGATTACAAAGTTGGAAAAAGAGAAAGAAATTTTCAATGATGAGCTGAATGACTATAAAGAAAAGCTTCTAAAGTTTGCTGAAGAGAAGAAACGGTGGGAGAAAGATAGAGTTCTTTTTATTGAAAATGAGAAATCCTTTAAGGAAAAGCAATTCGAGTTAGAAAGACAAATAAAATAAAAATAAAAGGAGCTTGAAGGACAAGTTGTTCCACCTCCTGGACAAAATAATGAGCAATCTATTGTGCAGGCTATGCCCCAAGTTAGCCTGAGGGACTTAGACATTGTTGGGCTAAAAAATCAAAATAAAAATCTAAAGAATGCAACCCTAAAGAAGGAAGAAGAGAGAAAAGCTTGGGAGAATAAGTGTAAAGATCTCCTTGATAAAAATGACAAATTGATGAAGCAAGTGACTGGACAGTTTCCTGTGCAAGGAGCCAAACACATCATATGGGATACGATCATACCTAAAGCAACAAAACTCAGACCTTACATGGACTACATTATAGATAAAGAAATTGTCATGTAGGCTGCCAAACAAAGTGTTATAGCAGTCAAGGAAGTGTTGAATAAAAAGTGGATAGATACTACAAATAACACAATTAGTTTCCTCAACGGCTTAACTAAAGATGATTTGAAAGCAACAAGTATCAAGGACAAAATTTCAATCATTACATGGGAAAGGAAGGTTGTGAGCAAGCACCAACACCTTGATACTGTACAAGCGAAGATTGATATTATGAATCATTAGATTAAGTTGTTTATTGAATTGTTTACACCATTGTTCAAAAGGGTTTACCTTTCTTCTGGGAAGAAAAAGGTAAAATGCTATCTCAAACAGAATATCATGCTCAGTTGGTCAAATGCAGATTGGACCACAGAGAATTTGAGGATATGCAGCAATCATTGTCTGGAAAAATAATATTGGATAAGTTGTCGGAAGATTTTGAAATATTGTACGCCTTTAGAGCCACATGTGCACAACTACCATAATTCTCTTACATGGAACATGTGGAATTAAGGGTGCTGGCAAAGGAAATGGCCAACTTGGAGATGCCAACTGTCGACCAATGGAAGACAGTTGAGAAATATGGGAAAACCAAATACAAGCTACGTTGATGAAGAATTTTTGAAGACTATTGAAGATTTGTTAGTTAGCAATTAATAGTTTATTTTCAGAGCAGTTATTAGTTAGAGAATCAAAATTGACAAATGTAAAAAGGCAGTTAATTTGCCTATTTTTAGCATGCATATAGTTATTAGCTCATGGAGCACGCTTTTGTATTTAAGCAAGTTTTTACAATGTAACAAGAGTTGGAACTCGTGAGAAATTTTGCATTGTAACTAAGATTCAGAGATTAATAAAACTGCAAAGCCAAAGCTGGCCTTTAACAAAGATTCCTGTGTGATTATTTTTATAGTCTGTTACTTCTTTCCTTATGTGAGTATGCATTTCTAGTTTAAAACTTCCATTGTGTTTTCCTTCCATGCTCGAATGAGTTATCAATGGTTCAAAATTCATAGTTATATTACTTTTAAGCATTCACGAAACTCTTTCATCTAAAGTTAATTGTAGATTCATCCTTGATAAATGCCCCCATTGATGGACTGTCTCTAATTCCTCCATATCACCAAAAAACAAGCATTTTGACTGTAAAGAGTATTGCCTCTATTAGATTTCTTATGTAACAACCCTGTAAATGTTATTGTCCTTCATGACTCCATGTCGAATGTGCACATGTTTCAACCATCATCAATATTAAATTTTATTTCTTGTTTATATATTTGGCCTTGTGAGATCAATATTGAGAGATCCCTCTTTGGAGAGAAGAAGCCATCTTTCTTTCCTAAAGCTTGGTTCTGTGGTTACCTTGGGGTTATCTATTTACAAATGGGGGGTACATTTTGAGTGATAACAATGGGGAACTAATGCTAGGATTAATCCCTCGGCTTCTTGGGGTCTCGGGTGGGACGAGGACGAGCTCTTGGACGACGATTGGGAGGAGCATTGGGAGCTGATCGAGCTGCAACCTCGAGGTGAATGCTTTGGGGATCATGTTGTTGATCTCGTGGATTTGAGGGAGGTCTCGATTGGCAGCCTCACGCTGTTTACAGGTGGGAGTGCCAAGCCTTTCAGAGGCTGACCTGTAATGCGTTGAATGGGCAGCCTGATGCCTGGTGTGGGCGGGGACCCATTATTGGATCTCTGCCTAGATGATTTTGATCGATTAATCTCCTCACACAATAGGAGATCCGGCCATAGAGAACCCTCGAAATTTGTCAAAAGACTTGAAGATGTGCCGGAGGTTACCCTTCCTCCGGAGGAAACCATTAGGGTAGCTCTCTCCCTGGCAGACCGTGCATTGATCGGACAATTCACGGGGCTCTGGCCCTTGCCCAAAACTACGGACAGCTGGGTCCAAAGAAACTGGAGGCCCCTTATCACCAATAACGTTGCTTCTTACTCCGTTGGACGAGGTTACTTCCTCTTCGACTTCGAATCCAAGGATGATAAAGAGTTAATCTTCAGAAATGGGCCCTACTTCATCGGTCCGCAAGGTCTTTACCTGAACAGGTGGACCCCTGACTTTGATCTCGAAGCTGATACCCCAAAAGCAGTGCCTGTCTGTGTCAGGCTCCCTAATCTTCCTATGAACTGCTGGAACCCTAAATCCCTCCAAGCCATTGGGTCTGCGCTAGGGAACTACATAGATATGGCCAGTCCAAAAGACCAATATGCGTGTGCCCGTATTTGCGTTGAGGTCGACCTCGAAGTTGGCCTACCTGAAGCTATCAAGTTAACCGTGGGAAACTGGTCCCACTTCCAAAAACTTGATTATGAACAGCTACCCTTCAAGTGCAGAGGCTGCCATGAGTACGGGCACTTCATCTGCAACTGTCCTAAAAAGCTTGAGATCCATGACAAGGTGGAAGGATGGCAAAAGGTGAACAGATCTAAGCCCAAATACCAACACGAAAGGGATACAAAAAAGGGTGAGGGGACCAATGAAACAAGGGCCACTACTCTCGAAGGATCCCTAGAAGTACCCAAAAACAAAGAAACGGTGGAAACCAGGGAGGACCTCATGGAAAACATAGAAACTGAAGAGAAATCCAGCAATGAAGGCAACAAGGAGCCTGAAGCAGAATTATCAGACCAACAAACGAAGGACCAAGACGAAGAAATGGCACCAGTCACAGTAGGAGAAACCCTGGGGAAGTCAGAGGAAGACTCTGGATTGGAAGACGTGGAAGAGGAGGAGGGGGAAATCGAAATAACTACTTGGCAAGAATGTCTAAAACAAAAGAAAGGAAATCTAGGAAAGAAATAAGGGAGCATGCAACCTACAAGGATAAGCTACAAGGATCCCAGCTAAGCTTGGAAAAGCTCCTGAAATCTACTAGGAACACTAGCCAGCAAGGGCATGCCCAAAAAGGGATGCCTACGCTCTCCAAAAGTAAGTAATGAGGGTCCTCTCCTGGAACTGCAGAGGTCTCGGAAGCAAAATCAAGGAAGAAGCTATGTCAGCTCTGTCTTCTTTACATCAGCTGGACATCTTTTTGATCCAGGAGACCAAGATGGAGGAAGATGCATTCCTCCAGGTAAGTAAAATTTTTTGGAAATACAAGGGGAAAGCTGTGGTTAGCTCAAGAGGGGCTTCTGGTGGCATTGGAACTATGTGGAATGACAAGGAATATGATGCTGTTGATATCAAGTATAGCACACACTGGGTCCTCACCCAACTGAGGCAAAAATCCTCGAACTCCTTGGTAAGCATCTTCAATATCTATGCTCCCAACTCTATTGCTGAAAAAATATCTGTTGGAACCTCCTGCGTGAGGAGAAGAGTAACTTGCAAGGTAATATTATAATTGTGGGGGATCTCAATGTCACCCTTTGTCAAGAGGAAAAACATGGCGGATCTTTGGTCAGGGACCCAATAAGAGAAACTATTGATGAGATAATCCTGGATTGGGATCTCATGGACATTAAACCCACTTCTGGAAAGTATACTTGGAATAACAGGAGGATAGGGCCTGGGCATATCGCTGCCAAACTCGACCGGTTCCTGATTCATGACTCCTTCCTCTTGCTGGGGCTGAATTTATCCTCCAAAATATTGCCTTTTGGAGTTTCTGACCACAAGCCCATCCTTCTTGAGATGGCCAATAACAAGAATTGGGGCCCAATTCCATTCAAATTTAACCCCCAATGCGCTAATCAAACTGATTTCCTCAGGATTGTTGCCGAATCATGGTCCCACCCAGTCACAGGCTCACCTTTCTACGTATGGGAGGAGAAGCTCAGAAGACTGAAAAAAATCCTCAAATCGTGGGCCAAGGCAAAACCATCTCCCTCTAACCAAAAAATCCACGCAGTTCATGAGCTTGAATCCCACCAAGCGGCATTGGAGAATAAAATCGTGGACGCTAAGGATATCCAGACTGAAATTGTCTTGCAATCGAAACTCCACAACACTTGCAAAATCGAATCTGACTGGTGGAAACTCAAAGCAAGGAGCAATTGGCTGATTGAGGGTGACAGGAACTCGAGCTACTTCCATAAGAAGGCGGCAGCCAGGAATAACTTCAATTATGTGCAAGAAATTCATACTCAGGACTGTATTATCAGCAATCATGAAGAAATCAAGGAGGAAGCGACTAGGCATTTTAGCACCCTCTTCAGTGCCTAGCCTGTCCTGGATGATGCCTATCTTATGAGGCTGATCCCCAATGATATAAATATCAATGAAAACGAGTCCCTCATGCAGGCTATCACGATGGAGGAGATCAAGAGGGTAGTTGATAGCATGAAGGATGACAGAGCTCCGGGACCCGATGGGTTTAATGCCACCTTCGTTAAGCTCTGCTGGAACATTATTAAGAATGACTTAATCAAGATGGTCAGGAAGTCTCAAGATGCAGTAAAATCGGAGGCATCACTAATTCTGCCTTCCTAGCTCTTATCCCAAAAGAGAAGGAGGCCAAATCCTTTGACAGGTTCCGGCCTATATCATTGTGCAACATAGGTTATAAAATCATCACTAAGATAATGGCAAGCAGACTCAAACATATCCTTCCAAGACTGATCCCTAAGAACCAAGGAGGCTTTGTCAAAGGCAAGAAGATTTGGGAAAATATCATTTTAGTCCAAGAGGCTATACACTCCAGTTTGAAGAATGGCGATAAAGAAATGGTCGCTTCAGCAACAAGGAATGAATAAATTGGCTCCCAGTTTTTATGGTCCATATCAAATTATCCGAAAGATTATCTCGGTAGCATACGAATTGAAGTTACCAGACAAGAGTCGAATTCACAATGTTTTTCATGTTTCGAATCTAAAAAAATTATTGGGTCAACATCAATCTGCTCAGACGACACTTCCTACCTTGGATGAAGAAGGAAAACTTGTTTTAGAACCAGAATATGTCATCAACATCAGATAAAAGAGACTACGTTTTAGAATGATCAAAGAATACCTTATCAAATGGAAGAATTGCCCAAAAGAAGATGCTTCATGGGAAACAGAGAAGTTCCTTCAACAATATTCGTCATTACCTTGCTTTGAGGACAAAGCATTTTAAATGACGAGGGCAATGTTATTGTAACGAAGAAACTTCATTTCTTATAGAAATAACGAGCACAAATAAGCTAGATTAGAGTAGTCCATGAATATAAAAATATATGAATGATAATAGATGATATGATACAATGGAGAAAAATAGCCTAGTTTTATATGCCTGGAAGATGACTTTGTGTAAAGTCACGTCTCTTGTGATTATTTAGTTATTTATTAATTATTAGCTGTTAGTAATTATTTTCGTAACGTTGCCTTCCCCTTAAGGGAAGCTTTGTCCTCAAAGCTGAATTTGTTGACATCGTCTTTTGTTCTTGATTTGTGTTGATGCTTGATTTGAGATATGTGATCCGAACTAATCTCTCTATCTTGGTGAGAGCCTGAATCCTTTTTATGCGACGACTCTTTATGCTGGAGCGACAAACTTCTCGATCCATACAATCAATACTTACTTCCATTGCATTTAAATTCCATGTATTGTTTTTGTAGGTTGGTAGAGTAAGTCCCTAAAGATGCTAACCAAACGGTGCCTAATACCATGCCTACTTCCTTGAGTGGTAAGGTAATACAATTGAGTTGCAGGTGTAAGTTTGTATCTGCAATGGCACACTACGAAATTTTCCTACTTCTGTGATGTTTTGATCAGCGATAGTTGATGCTTCAAGTCCTTTGGTGGGCAACACAAAAACATTAAGTTCCTTTTCCTTGTTGATATTGATCAAATTATGGGTACTTCCCAAATCAACCAAAATTGTAATGTCCTTATTTTTAATTATCCCAGTCAGATGTAATCTCTTTGGTCTTGATTTCCTTGATTCTGTTACTCAGAATAGGAATTGTTCATTTTTAAGGTTGTCGCGACTTCTCAACTGAGGCGAGATATATCTCTCTATGATTGATTGACTTTCCTCCTCTCGATTGTGGTTTGTCTCTGGGGTCTCTAACTCTTCCTTCTTACAAGTTTGTTGAATACAGGTAATTGTCGCCATTGATACTTCTGATGAGCTTGTGTCTTTAGAGTTAGATGTATCATCCTCTCTTGACATGTCTACTTCCTTCTCATTAATTATTTTGCAATGTACCGTGCGATGGGTTTTACATTTATGACCTGGTATCCAATCTTCTTTGCATCGATGACAATTCTTCTTCTTCTTATTACTATTACTATTGGAGTTGTTGGTCGATGTTTTTGAACCCTTTTCGAATTCATAGCCATATGACTAAGATTTGTTGCATTGATGTCTGGGTGACCATATATCTTCACAATATCTACATTGTGTCTCATGTTGTCACATATATCCTTTGTCAAGGTTCCCTTGTCTCGATCTTTTAATCTTTTCCTCAATAATTTTTGCCTTGTGTCGTGCTTTATCCAAATTAGACACATTATGTAATTCTAACTCTTTTCTCATGTAAGGTTTAAGCTCAGGGAGATATGTCTAGAGATGTTGATCATTTGTTAATTCTGGTACTCTCATCGCCAAGGCTTCCCACTCGTATGTGTATTCTTCCAAATCGCCTTTTTGCTATAACCTAGTAATCTTGGCAAATAGGTCTTTCTCAGTTAAACCTTGAAACCATTTAAGAAGATCGTTTTTTAAATTATTCCAATTAAAGGAGCAGATTTGGGTTGTTGTCTTCCACCACATGTACCAATTGTACGCATTCCCCTCTAATTGCATGGTAGCATACTTAATCTTCTCGCTATCATAGGGTATGTTATTGATATCAAAGTATTCCTCGGCTTTATTGATACATGCAATGCATTGTTTCTCATCACCATCAAATTTGGGTAACTCTAGCTTTACCCTTATCTGGTATCTGTGGGCTTGAGGAATTGATATCGACGGAATGTTAAAGAGGGGGACTTCGTGTGGTGGCATCATCTCGTGAAGCCCGACGATTTAGGCATATTTGGAGGAGGTGTATTGAAAGGGTCTAGGTTATAGCTAGGTGGGGGGATTGAAGTGTGTGAATGTAGTCTAACCAAGATAGCGTTGAGAGTTTCTTGTGTATTCTTTTGCTCTGCCTACAATGCATTGATGCCTTGCTCTAGTCCTGCCTTGAGTCTTGTTAGTTCATCTTTGTTTCTGTCGACGTCCGCCTTGAATTCTGCATATCTCTTGTTGACTTTTTCGTCTAATTGGTCCATTCTGGCATTGATATCTTCCATTCTAGTGACTACTGGGATTTTCTCTATGCTGAACCTTGATTTATTTTTATTGGCTGTTTGAAGCTAGCTCGCCACATTTATTTTTTTTAAATAATAATAATAATATTGTAATATATATATATATATATAATTGTTTAATAATAATATATTATTATTAAAAAAATTATTTTTTAACAATAATAATATATTAATATTTATTTATTTATTTTAAATGTTTTGGCTGAAAGAGCCAGCAGAGTGGCTGATGTTTCGTGGGTGTCAATCCAGCAGGTAGGAACAACGAGCAGGTAATGTTGAGGGTGTTTGTTGCGGGAGGCTGGGGTGGTGGGCGGGATAGAAGAGACACAGAGGGAAAAACGGTATGGGAAAAGTGGTGTAGGGAAGCCCCGGGGAGAAGTGGGGTGCGCAGATGGAGAGCGCGTAGGTGGTGCAAAGGGATGCGGGGAGAAGCAGGAGCTGCGCGGGGGGGGGGGGGGGGGGA